>CM069859.1:90909363-91004363 GCA_036172795.1 Pelodytes ibericus | reverse complement strand
ATTATTCAAATACAAAGAAATGACTGTGCTGCACATAAATATAAAAACAGAACTCAAGAAAAAGTCAGAATGAACAAAATAAAAATAATTAGTATGGCATGTCTTAACCTTTAAAGGCCATTAATGTTTTTTTTTCCTGTGATGGTATAGTTATCAGCATATGGTCAGCATTGTGACAAATAGAGGACTACAGTTTCCTCAGTAAGAAATTTCTTCAGTGAAGTTAGCTGAGGACTACTGTACACATTATGCTCAGCCAGCCAAAGGGCTCCCATGATACTAGCTGAGAATCATATTAAAATAGTCTACAGCAGCTGAAGTGACAAGACTGGTGTGGAGTAAACTTCCCATGAGGTTTAGCTAGTAGTCAAATGACTGCTATAATGCCGGCTGTGAATAATGGGGTGTGTAGTCCAGATGCAACTGTAATGGACAACTACTTGAGGACCATTTTTACATTTTGAAATAATCCCTTGTGGTCCATGGTTTTTGGAGACTGGAGGGGCGGCTACACATCCTTTTTATAGATAGCAAGTGTAAGAGCAGTGAGAGAGAGTCTAGCTGATCTCCTGTGTGTTGCACTGTGCCACCAACAAGCACATCGCAGGGGAGGAGCAGCAGTGTTTAGGTGACGAGGCAAGGGGAAGAGCAGCAACATTTAATATTAAGGCTGATTAATTCATAATTGTCACCCAGTCTCCATAGAGACTAAGTCAAAAATATAGTTTAGTTGTCGTTTAAAAGTAGGTCATGTAAAAATTGGTTATGTAATAGTCACCAGTTATTTTCTTTTACTTGCCATACTAGCAAATGCCTGGCAAAGTTCATTTAGACAATGAAATATATATATGTGTTTAATATAATATTGATCTATTAATTCATTTTACTTTGTTGAGCATGGTAACTTCCCGTGTGGGGCTGCAGATAATATTCAAGTGCAAATGGATTTTCTTCAAGGCCTTATTGTAGAGTGCATATATTCAACCCACAATTCCCTCTACAGTGCAAGCTGTAGTAACATTTTTTTTTTTATCTGCTATAGTAACATTCAAAAAATGTGTAATTTTTTTCCCTTTACTTTATAATGGGGGTCAATGAATCACTTTTGTGCGGTAACTCAGTGTTGGGATATGGGTTTTTTAGCGGGTGTGATACTGATTTTATCACACCTGTTGTTCGCTTTAATGGAGGGCATTGAAGCACTTTTGTCTGTTAATTTACTTCATAATGCCTTTCTTTACTTAACACACCCCATTGAATCTACCCCAATGAGACTTAAATCTTACAATTCTCTATCATGTTTCAGGCTGTCAACCTCACTATCTTGTGAATTGTCACTAGGGTTGGATCTTGTGACCAATTGAGGCTGCAGAATAGACATGTTTTTATGAAAACAAAGATCAAAAGAACAAAAGTCAGGCAAAATATCAGTAATAGGAATCAGGAGAAACTTCAGGAATGCTAGTAATGTATTCTAGACACTATTACAGGCAAGGCACTAGAGGATTGGAGGACAGCTGGTGAAGGAACGTGCATGGCCAGCTGATGCTGCATGTGGAGCAGGGGACCCCCACAGAAGACTGCTGACCCGTAGGTCATGGAGGGTCCGAAGCTGGTAAAGGGGTGGCATTGGTAATCTGCAGCATGGTGCCACTGCAGTGACAGCATCTTAGCTTCTTTAATGGAAAAGGTTCCATCTACCTCACATGTCTGTGTGTTTGCTCTCATAATCTATACTCCTGTCAAAGGACTCTAGCTCTTCCTTTTGTATGGCCAGTAATTCCAAACAATTGATGGTATGTGTGGCATTCTCTAAGTCCAAAATGAATCGCATTCATTGTAACAGTGGCCCAAGCAAGACATAGCTTCATAAGGTAATCCTATAATACCTGTGACAGCGTATTTGTGTATTGTATTATATATTAACTATTAAAACAATGACCTCCTAGAAGTAACGTTTCCTTAATGTAGAGGCTAAAACATTCAGATGTTTTCATGCCACAATTATAGTTATTCTCATGTAGGAATAATCAGTTACACTCAACTCCATAGTTGATGAGTAATACCTTCTGTTAAAAGCAGGAAATGATGGGATGCATCACCTGTTTAATAACCAACAAAGGCCATGTTTGTTTTGGTGGCATGCCATGGTTGGATCACAGTTTAGTATTGCCTTCTGTTCAAAACATAAAAAAAGCTGGAGATAAATTGTATTTCTTGGTGGGTAGCCATGGTTGAGCCATATGGCAGCAGGCCACAGTCGATTATTGCTGCCTGTTTTAACAGGTAAGGCAGAGTCTGTATCACCTGCTCAGTACCCGACCATGTAAGCAGACCAAGTATGTTTGCTTCAGTGGCACTCCATCTAAAGTTATGCTTTGCTTTGGTAGCAGCCTCATAAGGAGGGAAGTAATTACATTGCATCGCATTAACATTTATTTATCTAGCGCCAACAATTTACGTAGCGCTAGTAATAACACTCCATCGGGCCACAGTTATGGATCTAATTTTTTTTTCTGTAACAGAATGCAACTTTCTCTGCTTGCTTATGAACTCGTCGGAATCGTAAATAGTCTTATAAAATATAGTATGTAAGTTAGCTATCTACCCCTATTACCTAAAAGAGGTGCATTCTCTTAGCCACTTACAAATTTTTGTGCTGACCTATAGCTGCAACTTCCTTTACATGTGATAACTTGGATGTGCTGTCTGAACTGTACTTGTTCAACATCCAGTACATCTCATTATATCAACATAACAATCAGTAGTGATTTTTGTTCTCTAATAATTACCTCATGTAAACTAAATATACAGAATGCATACTGTAGCTCTTTAATGAATGTAGGTAGCCTCAAGGAAAGCACTCATGTCCTTAAGTGGTGTACAGACTGTGGTATGATAACATCACCTTGTTTTGCTTTTTAAGTACCGCAGCAGCTTTCCAAATGACTAAACCTCTCACCACCTTAAATAATCCGTTTCTGATACTTAATCAAACCTTTTCTTCATTCTGAAGCTGCTGGCTCAAAACAAATATATACAAAAAGGCATAAGTGGTTTGTGGATATGTAAAATTGGCTTCCCAGAGAAAACAGTACAGGTTAGGAGGATTTGATATTGCATGGGATAGGCATAAACTTAACTTAGACATAAACAAAGATCCATTTAAAATGGGTAGACTATATAAGATATCTCCCAATGAAGTTAAAATAGTTACATATTAGTTTAAATTGAAAAAAGATTTGCTTCCATCAAGTTCAATCCTTTCCTTACTCCTTGTTTATAGCTGTTGATCCAAAATAAAAAGTAATATTAATGCCTATTCTAACATACATAGCCTTCCATGTTCTGGTTCATAAAAAAAATATCCAGGCTCCTTTTAACCCCTTAAGGACAGAGCCTTTGAAACATTTTTGTCCTTTCTGGACAATGGCTATTTTAACATTTCTGTGCTGTTTGTGTTTAGCAGTAATTTTCTTCTTCGTCATTTGCTGTACCCACACATATTATATATTGTTTTTATCGGGACAAAAAGGGCTTTCTATGGATGCCATATTTTTGATCATATCTTATCATATTATTAAAAAAAAATAATAAAATATGGTAAAAAAAAAAAAAATACACAAATTTCTTTGTTTTTATTTGAAACAACTTCTCCTCATCGACAATAGCGAACGAAAAAACCTGCTAAATAGATTCTACTATTTCTCCTGAGTACAGGGATACCACCCATGCATAGGTTTGTTGGGTTGTTTGGGGGCTAAAATGCCAAATTTGTGAGGTGCAGTTTTTTGTTTTCCAACTTGAAATTTTTACATGCAGACAGCCTGCACCCATGTCCCATTTGGGACATATTTGAAACCAGCCAGTGTATTTTACCCCATCAACCCATATATTTTTTAAAAGTAGACACCCTAGGCTATCTCAAATGGTGGTATTTTAACACTTTCCATGCACTATTTCTACCACCAGCCTTTGTCAAAGTTTGTGGTAGTAATTTTTTTGTGTTTTTTTTTCACAAACCTTGTACTTCAGACATAAATTTACAGATTTTGGTATGTGTCACTGCCAAATAACACCCCAATAAGTGTTCAGAAACATCTCTTGAGTACAGGGATACCCCCCATGCATAGGTTTGTTGGATTGTTTGGGGGGTAAAAGGCCAAATTTGGGAGGTGAAGTTTTTGGTTTTCCAATTTGAAATTTTGACATGCAGACAGCCTGCACCCATGTCCCATTTGGGACATATTTGAAACCAGCCAGTGTATTTTACCACATCAACCCATATATTTTTTTAAAGTAGACACCCTAGGCTATCTCAAATGGTGGTATTTTTACACTTTCCATGCACTAATTCTACCACCAGCCTTTGTCAAAGTTTGTGGTAGTCATTTTTTTGTGTTTTTTTTTCACAAACCTTGTACTTCAGACATGAATTTACAGATTTTGGTATGTGTCACTGCCAAATAACACCCCAATAAGTGTTCAGCAACATCTCTTGAGTACAGGGATACCACCCATGCATAGGTTTGTTGGGTTGTTTGGGGGCTAAAAGGGCCACATTGTGAAGGTGCGCATTTTCAACTTGGAATATTGACGTGTAGCCAGCCTGAGCCCATCTTTCATTTGGGACTTTTTTTTAAAGTAGGACAGTGTATTTTACCCCAAAAAGTATATATTTTGTAAAAGTAGACACCCTAGGCTATTTTAAATGGTGTTATTTTAACACTTTCCATGCACCAATTCTACCACCAGCCTTTGTCAAAGTTTGTGGTAGTCATTTTATTGTGTATTTTTTCCCACATACATTGTACTTTAGACACAAATTCACATATTTCGGTATGTGTCACTGACAAACAATACCACAATATATGTTCAGCAACATCTCCCGAGCACAGGGATACCACCCATGCATAGCTTTGTCAGCTTTGTTGGGTGTTGAAAGGCTACATTTGAGAGGTGCGCTTTTTGATTTTCAAACTTGGAATTTGAACATGTAGAGCAAGGAAGGGGTTAATAGCTCTTATAAGAGCCTTTGTAGTACTGTACAAAAAAATTAACCCCTAAAAATGCACAGACAAGAAAAAAATTTCTGCTGTGCAGTGATCAGTGGCAGGGAAGGGGTTAATACACTACACTATACAAAGGGTATGGCTTTTATAAAAGCCCTTGGGACTCACAATTTTTTTAACATTTTATTTAATTTATTACAATTAAAAAATTATGTTATACAGGTCTGTCTCTTTCCCTCACTAAAACTCAAGTGAGGAGAGGGAGGCAGATCCATATGGGTCAGAACAATATTTACCAATATTGATCGAACCAGACGAATGGTGATGCTCATCTGAGAAATCACCAAACCACCTTTGCCACTGATCGGCTGTTACTGATCGCTATACACGTGTTCAGACAGCTTCAAAAGGAATACACGTAATCCCCTAGTGGGTATAATTAACCCCTAGCGAGTCTGACAAAAAAAATGCTGATAGCAAAAAAAAAATCCTTCTGCGACTAGATTGCTCCATATGCGCTGCTTAGGCAGTGACCATATGCACTGCTTAGGCAGTGACCATATGTGCTGCTTAGGAAGTGATATACGGCAAGGAAGGGGTTAATAGCTCTTATTTAAAAAAAAAATTACGTTAAACGTAGTCCCCTAGCGGGTATAATTAACACGTGACGGGTGTAATAAAAAAGTTTTAAAAAAATTAAAAATGCTTCTGCAGCAAGATTGCTGCATTTGCGTCAGATCTCTGCTTAGGCAGTGATCTACAGCAAGAAAGGGGTTAATCTCTCTTAAAAGAGCTTTTTTTTATACTGTAATGAATTACAGTAAAAAAAATTAACCCCTAAAAAATGCACAGACAGCAAAAAATGTGCTGCTGTGTATGATCACTGCGTACACAGCGATCAATGGCAGGGAAGGGGTTAAATGGCTTTTATAAAAGCCCTTGGTGTTTAAAATTTTATTAAATATTTGTTTTATTATTTTATTTTATTTTTTTACTTTATCTGATCTGTCTCTCTCCCTTACTATAACTAGTAAGGTGAGGGAGGCAGATCAATACTTGTCAAAGGCAATATTTGCTAATATTGCCTTTGACAGTATGATAAGTGCTCATCAGAGCACTTATCATACATGCCTGCACACAGATCACATAGATCTGTTGTGCCGGCATCGATTGGCTCCCCCTAGAGCATCGGAAGTGAAATACTTTCACTTCCGATGCTCTTGCCATTAGAAGGGAAGCGCTGCCTGTATAGGCAGCGTTCCCTTCTACTGAGCCGATGGGGTCGCTCAGGAGAGCGACCACCATCGGCTCTGGGGAGCAGAACGGTGTTGTTAAGTGCCTCGCTGGCGAGGCACTTTAACAACACCGGAGATGCTTAGAAAGCGAACGATCGTTCGCTTTCTAAGCACATGTGTGCAGCCGGCGCAGCCATTTTTAAATGGCTGCTACGATCACTCCGTGGAGTGATCGTAGCGCGCCCCTGCACTTTTGGGGGGTGTTGCACAATGCCTCTACCTAGAGGCATTGTAGCAACACCGTTAGAGTAAAGAAAGCGACCGCTGGTCGCTTTCTTTACTCAGTTTAGTGCATGACGTGCCAGGCACGTCAGCTGTCGGCAAGTCCTCGATTTGCCGTGACGTGCCTGGCACGTCATCTGTCGTTAAGGGGTTAAAAGCCAATGTATTTGCTAGTACCACCTCTTCAGGCAGTAAATTTCATACCTTTATTGTCCTGACCGTAAAAAAATCCCTTCCACTGTCGTAGACTAAATTGCCTTTCTTCAAGTCTTGGCAGGTGACCTCTTATCCTGTGTACTGTTCTATTAATGAACAGGTCTTTAGAGAGCCCTTCATATTGGCCCTGTACATATTTATATAACATTATCATATTCCCTCTAAGACACTCTTTCTCTAGTGTGCACAAATTTAACTTTTCTAGCCTTTCTTCATAACTAAAACTATATATCAAATTTACAGAGGAATATATTATGAACTTTCTCCATATTAGATATATATCAGATATTATCCAAACTGACATTAAGACTCCTCCTGTTCGAATGCCCTTGTGCAACATTCTCTTTGATGGCCAACTTTGCATTTAATGGACGAGAAATTAAATATGCAAAACCAAAATCTGTATATCATATTATATGTAAAATGATTAAAATGTAATTGGTTTATCGACATACTTCTCAATTATCAGTCTCTAGGGTAATTTTGTGTAGTGCCATTTGTTTCACCAAATCTATTTCTATCCAATGCCACATCAGAGGGTGATTAAAACTCACTAGAGTATTCTTAGTAATGCCATGCAAATTAGATTTAGTTATTATTAATGAACTACACTGAATTTTTAGTTCCATAGTACCAGACAATATACACTGCACTTTACAAAGATATTACACAAGGCGCAGATAATGAAATTATAAATAAGTACATTAGAGGTTTATTACTATAAATTATGGAATGGAGTCCTGGTCCTTGGAGCTTATAATAGAACAGGTAATAAGACAATGATGTAAGACTCTTGTCTGTTGTATTGTACAGCACAGAATGTCAGTTTACTTACATCACACAGATTGTAAACTAAGAGAGGACATCGGGGTTCTATTCAATGACCTAAGGAATGTATCTCTGTTCACCGAATACCATAGACTGAAATAAAACATTTGGAGATAAAAATCACTAATAAATCATATGTCAGGTCATTGAATAAATCCAATTTTATCACTTTGTACATTGTGTTATTTGTATATTTATGTTTAACCATATTCCTAAACATTTCACTATTTATAATTACTAAAAGATACTAAAGGGACTTTATTTTGTTGTGTTAGTCCAATACTTTGTATAAGCAGGCTATCTGCATGCCATTGTACTTTTAATTGACTGTTTAACTCCCTTTTAAGTTCTGCGACAAGCACTTTGTAAAGCATTGGTGCTACATCAGTAAATGTTAATATAATGTAATAGTAGTCTTCTATTCTTGCCTGTATCTAACTGGATAGTATCATTTATTGCATGTTACATCCAAATGAAAATGTGTATAATTAACACAGCATATCCAGCAAATACATTTTAAAAATATGTTTTTATACAATTTGTTTACATTATTTACTTTATGTCAGGGCTCTACCCTGACTTACTGATCCATGTATTTAAAATTCTAGTTCTGTGGTCATGTTCTCTCAGTGGGGTCAGCTTGGCTTTGTTATTTGCCTTGCCCTATAAGTGGCCACACTTCTGTTCTAACTGGGCTTTTTAATTGAAGTCTGCCTTGCTATTGTGATCTATTGCATCTGGCTTATGGTCCCTTAAAAAGTGGGAGGCACATATACAAACTGTTGTAATTCCTACACCGTTCACCTGATTTGGATGTAAATACCCTCAAATTAAAGCTGAAAGTCTGCAGTTAAAGCACATCTTGTTTGTTTGTTTTTTCATTTCAAACCCATTGTGTTGGTGTATAGAGCCAAAAAGATTAGAATTGTGTCGATGTCCCAATATTTATGGACCTGACTGAATGTATAATATATATAATTTTTACACATGTGATATCTATAAAAGATATATTAGTGCTATGTTTTTCTGTAGCTGAATAATTAATAATAAACACTATTGTTTAATCTTGTGACTCATGAATCTGCTACACATTCCATTTTACAATTATTTTGGTGGCCGAATATGCCAAAGAATGCAGACGCCTGCTGTGCAGGGATATCAGGATGTGTCTACCAACACTAGCAGCTGTTCTACTCCAGGTAACAAATCCAAATACAAAACATAATAAGGAAGCACACAATAAACTAATATATATGTATATGACTGTGACGCTCCCAGAGTACAAGAGAATAGGGAATCGGAGAATATGAATATAAAATCACTCTGACACCGATAGGATTAAGAAAAAAATGCCAGAACACTGGCAACAATGGAAAAGTTATCACATATCCCTTTCTGTGTATACACAAATTTTATAATAGTTTTGACCAGTGTATATTTGTTTTCCTAGCAGCACACTATTGTGTTCTTAAAATGTAACATTGGAATTTTGAAATTATTATTTTCCATAATATAGGTTTGTATTCCTCTACACTCCATCTTATAATGTGGAATTAAATACACCATTGAGTTCTTATGGTCGTTCAGTTTATTTTTCCTGTAAAATCTCAATCCACTGAAGTAATTTCTGTGTCTGCGTAATATACCCGCTGAATCATATATTTTAGGATTATTAGACTGATGCTGTTCAATAAAAACAATTGCAATGAAAGACATGATTATAGATGAAAGTACACATTATTGCTCCCGAAACACTTTTATTCCTCAAACGCTAGAGGGTGAGAGCTAAGCATAGCTTTGGAAAGTGTAGTTGATACCTCTGGCACAGAACAAATTACATCAAATAAACTAAGTGCAAGTGGGTGTCTTTTGCATTTATCCATCTGTCAGATCACATGCTAACATGATCAGTCAGTATATCCATCAGGATGTCTTTCTCATTACTAGTTCAGGCTCCCATGCTTCCTGACATGTGGTTATACTACTGTCTTAATCTACTGAACTGTCAGATGTTAACAGCATTTTCAATGAAGAAAACATTCTACCAGCCAGAGTTGTATTGAGTATATTTAGAAAAAAAGCCAATGTCTTCAGGAAAACTTGTTTTCTTTGCAGGTTCAAATATTCTCCACTTTCAATGTAATATGAATCCACAACACACTGCTGATAATTTTGGTAGCATGCAACAGCCAAAAGCATTGTTATCTACCTATTCATCCCCAGGACAATTGGCAGACATGAATACAGAAAAATCTGAAGTAAACTATTGTAATCTGAACTTCATAGAACTAACATTTGACCTATACTATTCCTTGATATGTCCCAAATACGTCCACACCTAAAAATCCATTTATGACCAAAATACGTGTTTTTCTGCATATATTTGGACCCTGTGCTTCCTCTTTCTTTCTAGAGACACCATATTTGCACCATACACTTTGTAGGTCTCTCATGTAAACTTATTATAAAAATCATACCAAAAAAAAATCGTACAAGCTTACAAATAGATAATGGTGAATACAGAAGTAATCTAAGGGAAAACAGAAAGGGAAAATTTGAAAATTCTATTAACCTTGTTTACCACTGTGTACCCGATGATGTCCATGGTTGTCCCCATCTAAAGTTGTGGATATTATATAATGGTTAGGGACCATCTGTATATCTTAACTATAATACATAAATGGTCTGTTTTATTTGTCTGACGCAGGGAAGACTCTAGAATGCTAAACTCTAGAATCGCACAGCGTATTCATATCTGTTCTCTCTCCTCCTCCCCAAATCTTTTGTTATCTCTTTGTCCATTCCCATATCAATTATCATTTCATCCCCTCCCCGTACCTCTTTTCCTTTCCCCATATCCCTTTCCCTCTCCCCATATGTCATATCTATCCTTCCTCTCCCCATATATCTTTCCATCTCCCCATATGTAATATCTCTCCTTCCCCTCCCCATATCCCCTTCCTTCTCCATCCCCCCTCATATCTATCTCTCCTTCCCCCACTCTCATATCTCTTCCCATATCTGTTATCTCTCCTTCTCCTCCCCAATTCATTTTCCCACCCGTTGCCCCCTCTCATATCTTTCCCTCTCCCCATATCTCATATCTCTCCTTCCCCTTCCAGTAGCCCTTTCCCTCTCCCCATATCTATTATCTCTCCTTCCCCATATCTTTTTCCCTCTCCCTGTATCTCATATCTCTCCCTCCCCACCCCATATCCCTTTCCCTCCCCCCATATCTCTCCTTCGCCATATCCCTTTTCCTCTCCTTCCCCCACTCTCATATCTCTTCCCATATCTGCTATATCTCCTTTCCCTCCCTAATTCCCTTTCCCTCCCGTTGCCCCCTTTCATATCTTTTTCCCTCTCCCCAAATCTCATATCTCTCCTTCCCCTTCCAATAGCCCTT
This sequence comes from Pelodytes ibericus, assembly GCA_036172795.1. Taxonomy (NCBI): domain Eukaryota; kingdom Metazoa; phylum Chordata; class Amphibia; order Anura; family Pelodytidae; genus Pelodytes; species Pelodytes ibericus. The sequence continues at coordinate 90,993,384 of CM069859.1, read as the reverse complement.
TCCCTCTCCCCAAGGTGCCAGGAAAGACTTGCTGGTTGGATGCTGAGCTGTAATTGGGGGCTAAGGAGGTGATTCCCTACAACAGGCAGAGGGTCTACTACGTCTGGTAGACAGTCCGTTACAATATATATACACAAGAATCTAAATCCCAGGCAATTCCCGGTAGTACAGCTAGTTGATTATAAATGAAGACAATTTAGTACTGTGTCTGCTCTCCCTAGAAGTGGATGACCAGCCAAGATGGGAAGGAGTTCGATTTGGAAGGTGAGTTGGAATTTTGTAACATTGTGTAACTCGCCACCTCTAAACCCCCTCTAAACCTGTAAAATAATGGGTGTTCTTTAACACTAAAATTTCCGCACCCTTTAAAAAAATCAGCCCTGTTTAAAAATTAACAAATTTAGAGGGCCCAACCCTTTAAATACTGGGTACTAATTAATCTTGGGGTCTGGGATTAGGCAAGATGCTCCTGCCCCCCCATCCTAATACCGGCACTGGAGAGTGCACAAGATACCCTTGGCTCCTAAGAGTAGGTCGGGGCTGCTGATAATGCCATGGCCTCATAATAATGGACCACTTAAGAAAGGGACAGTGTTGGGGTCTGGCATAGTACAACATGCTATGGCTTTCAGGTTGGTGTGTTTGAAGGGTTCATACAATTTGCTTTTCAGAATTCAAAAAGCCCCTGGTCCTCCATTAAATAAATGGGTCTGGGGGCTGCCCCAAGGGCCCTCCACCCTTCCAAAATAAATTACATAAAAATGTAATACATTCCCACCCCCTGGCATACTAAGAGTGGCATGTAAAAAAAACAACAACAAAAAACGTATACCTTAAAATTAATGTCACACAAAGATCTGGGACACCCTCAATTTTGGTCTTTGGCTCAAGTAAAGGGGCTATCCAAAAATAAATATAATCCACTAATTAAAAAAATTAAGCACACTGAAAACCTTAGCCCAGTAGGCTATCCTGAAAGCAAAGACCAATTGCTGGCCTGGAAGTAGGGAGGCCTCCTTAGGCATGTGAAATTCCAAGTCTACAGGGATGAAATTTTAGTGTGCGTTAACTCTCTCTGCTTTTTTTTTTGTTGGGGGGGGGGGGGGGTCCATATTATTTGTCTAAACCAAGGGACTACTTTTATTTTTGGAAGGCACCTTGTCTTACTTGTCTTATTTGAATAATAATAGCTGGCCTATTGAAATAATTTTCCAACACAGTCCTGATGAAGTCAGCTTTTTGGATTTAAACATTTTTGGTGAACATTCCACCATTTAAAAAAATGGAAAAGTTGGAAGTGTATTTTATGCACTTTTAAATAGTGACCATTATAGCTAATATTGCCAAGTCTACTAACTAGAATTAAACAGAACTGCAGTGATGACTTCTAGGTCTATTCACTAAAATTTGAGCATAGCTCGAGGAGGTCAACTTTGAGGTCGACTTTTATTTTGAGACTAAGTCAAATTCTGCACCTGAGTTGGACTTAGAAAAAAAACAGGGTTGGATGCTCCCCATTAAAAGTAATGGGAGGTGACACGATCAAAGCTATTTTTGAAACTAAGTTAAACTCAGGTGCCAACTCAAAATTAAAGTCGACCTCCAAAGTCGATCTTCCCGAGCTATTCTTGAATTTTAGTGAATAGACCCAATTGTCTTTAGGGAACAAGTTTAGAAGATAATGGATGATTTTTTTTAGAGTTATCCTAGAGATTTAGGAAATAAGGCACTGGAAGAGATAGTTTTGTTAGATCTACGTACACTGATAGATTGTAGGCCTAATTTTAAAAAAAAAAGAGAAGAAGGAGGAGGAGGTCTCCTTATTTATTATTTTAATAAGAAACATAGACAGCTTAAACAAATTGTCTCTAAACACTAGTAAAAAAAATGTTTTTAAGATAAAGACCTACAGAATACTTTACAACGTAATCCTCATTTCATTTTTAGCTGGAACCAGGAATGTGGGAAGCTCCCTATCTAATATTGTAGTTAAGACTAAGGCACCATGGAACATGTTTAACATGCACTAGCACTTGTCAACATCAAAAAACGTCTACTCAGACATTTAGGTCACATGTTGATCACAAGGTATTCCACATTAAATCAGTTATAACCTGTAACACTAACAATGTTGTGGGTTGTACGATCAGGGCACTGCTACATGTGCAAATTGATGAGCATGTAAGAAATATTAGGAAGGGCTGTGCCAAACACAGTGTATTTTCTGACTTTAAAAGTCACCACTACTGTAACCCTAGGGAAAAGTCCTTTGTGGGAACACAGGTGGTCACAATAATTAGAGGAGTGATTTTATCAGGAGAATAGTGCAACCGGAAATGTGTCAACAACTTGACACCCAGATGAATTAAATCAAGATTTTGACTAGTTCAATTGTCTATAGTAAATTTTAATGCTTGTTTATTTATTTACTATTTACTATCTTGATACTGCTTTCTTATCCTTTTTCTCATTTTACAAGTGCCTAATCATGTGGATTTGTGGATTGAATTATGCACAAAGTATGGTATTACTGTAAGTTGAAATTGTTAGATCATGTGATCTGTGCTGTGTAATATAGTATATAACTTTGTTCGTATTTGTAGTTCTTGGTAATTATGCAGCAGCGGTGGCTAACCTTTGGCACTCCAGGAGCAGTTATGATGTTCAGCCAACCATATGGATGGCTGAGAATCGTGAGATGTGCATTCCACAGCAGCTGCAGTACCAAACCATAATGATATAATAGCGACACTTGGGTACTCCAAGTATTTAGTGCTCACTTTCCAGACTGGCTAAGAGTCATGGGAAATGTAGCATCAACAGCTGGAGTATTAGCTAACCCTATCTGCAATACATGAACCTTGCATACATGCTGTATCCATGCCCAGGCGGGAACTCTATCTGCTGCAGCTTCCCTTACATGATGGAATGGGGAGGAGACCAGCTACACGAACATGAAGAGAATATGGCAGACCACTCTGACAGCAAGGTGTATAGAATTAAATAAAAGCTTGTTTGTTGCACTCACCTGCCTGTCAGATATTTTTTCTGCTCTCTATGTCTAGTTAACCTATCCTATACAGCCTATTTCTTCTCCCTCGCTGCTGCTTCAGTTGGCCTGTTTGAATTTCCAGACGCCCATGTACAGGTGCACACCCCAGCACAGACCACACCCAAAAAAAAGACCGGATACAAGCGGATGCAAGTTGGTGGAATATGATCAAATGGCTTAATAGAAAAGACTGGAACAACAGTTAGTCTCGGTTCCTTTAACATCCTATGAACCATAAATGAGTTCCTAAACAAGTGGAACTGTAAGTATCTATTCTGCCTACCTGGATCTGGTGTCATCAATGAGGTCAAAGTCTGTCATGAACTTTAGACCTACATGTCTGTTGTCAGGTATTTCTTTTCATTTGGCAGCAAAGTAAATGGACATTTTGGCTTTGGTCTTCCTATTTCAATGACATTTTGAAATGCCATTGACATTTCTGTAGCCTTAAGATCAAGTGAATCATTAAAAGGCTTGGCTTTGGATGGTGTCAAAGAAGTCCCTGGAGAATATGCATCCATCTATTTTGTCATCTAGGCCATGACATCCACAACAAAATTCAACACATGCAGTTTGTTTGCATTTTTATAGACATTCACAATCATGTAACAGAATTCATACGCTTTTCACAGCAATTGTTTATGGCAGATCTTCTCAACCTTGGCAGCTCAGAATGTGAAGTCTCGAGGGTAGGTGGGAACTTCACTAATCCACAAAAAGTGTTTAATATAGGTTGTGTATATCAAATGCGATCTTTTCAAATCTCCACTCCCCTTGGCCTCAGCACATCACTCTTGTGTATCCTCCAAAAGTATAGACACTGCTGATCCCAAATATATATTTATTATGACCCCCCTTTCAACATGCATCTAGATATAGCAACTTCTAGATTAACGTGTCCATTAGCTTCTGACCTCTGAGCAAAATGTCTCTACATTGTACTCCAGGCCCCCCCCCCAAAATTCTCTAATCTGCCTTCATCGCCCTATATCACCATTAAATTATGCTGCACTACCACCACTATGTGAGATCAGAATAATTAGCAGTTGCTTTGAGATAAGTTTCTTTTTTCTTTTTTTTTTACCTCATCTTCTGAAACAGCGTACATGTGCTTAGGTGTTCCTTCCACTTTGTTACTTACCATGTTATGATCCTCAGCTTCCTCAGCTACTTCAGCTTCATCAGGCTCATCATCTTCATCATCATGGATATTCTGATTGGTAGTTATGTTCTCATCTTCCTCTTCTGCCTCTCCTCCTTCATCAGCATCTTCAGCATCATTATCTTCATGATCCTTCTCTTCTTCCTCCACGGTTTCTGCCACTCTCTTTGGATACAAGTAACGTACTTATTATCAAACATCTTAACTATTTTACTCACTGTTTGCAATAAAAATTTGATTGACTTCAAGATTACAGTGGAAAATGAATTCAACTAAGTGACTCATGGGGGAAAATGTTACTTAATGAAGTTGTATATTTTCTTTAACCTTTCCAAGTACATAATTGTAAAATCATAAACAGATCATCTTTTGGACTGTGGATTTCAATGAACACATTCAAGCAAGAATCCAGAAGATGACAGAATTCCTTTGACTGCATGTGTGTTCACTCCCACACAAAATACATGCCTGTGACTCAAGAGAAAGGCTTTTGATTAATATGAAAAATGCAATCCTGCAGATATGTCATTGCTTTAGAAAGAAGCAGTCTATTTACACTTTTACAATAAAAATCCAGACATACTTTGGTATACCCAGTGATTAATAATATGAATTTAATTTAGAGAACCTGTATTACATTTTTATTAGAAATGTTTATCAAAGAAAAAAAAATGTAGATAAAAGAGACTGCATACAGTGCTAAATGAGCAGTGACTACAAGGCAGCTCATACTTATATATTCTTCCCAGCAAGTATTATCAATTAATATCCCCACTACCTCTCACATTCGGCCATTCTTGCTCCCTACTAATGGAGGTGCTGGACATAAGCAGGGCAACTTTAACCAATGGACAAAGTGGGCACTTGGCCAGGGCCCACTGGTTAAAGGGGCCCCCACTGGCCCAACATGCCCACCGCTGCCTGCGTGACTGTCTCATCACAGCAAGTCATATCCAGCAGCTGTTTTTCCCTCCTCCATCCACGCTTCGCATGAAGAGTGTGGAGAGAAGACTGCGGAGGAGGGGGCCGAGAGAGAAGCAGCAAGGTATGTACTGGAGGGGAGTAGGGATTTATTTTATTGGGCAAACTGGCTGGGGCATATTACTGGGCATAATGGCTGCGGCATGTTAATGGGCAAAGAGTAGCATTCTAATGGGCATACTGGTTGTGGCATATTACGGGGCTTACTGGCTGGCATATTAGTGGGTAAATTGATTGTGTCATATTAATGAGAAAACTAACAATAGCATATTAATTGGCAAACCGCTAGTGGCGCTCCGGCTTACGGTTTGTGCTACTGGATATGACAGCAAGTCATATTCACCAGCTGTTTGTCCCTCCTCCACACACGCTATGCATGCAGCGTGCGTGGAGAGAAGACTGCAGAGGAGGCGGCCGAGAGGGCAGCAGCAAGGTAAGAACTCAAGGGGATTTTTTTATTTGTCAAACTGGCTGGGGCATATTACTGGGCATACTGGCTGGGGCATATTACGGGGCTTATTGGCTGGCAGATGTTACTGGGCATACTGTCTGGGGCATGTTACTGGGCTTACTGGCTGGGGCATGTTACTGGGCATAGTGGCTGGGGAATATTACTCGGCATACTAGGTGGGGAATTTTACCGGGAATACTGGCTGGGGCATGTTACTGGGCATACTGGCTGGAACATGTTACTGGACATACTGGCTGGGGCATATTAATCGGCAAAGAGTGGCATTCTAATGGGTATACTGGCTGTGGCATATTAGTGGGCATACTGGCTGTGACATATTAGTGGGTAAATTGACTGTGCCATATTAATGAGAAAACTAACAATAGCATATTAATTGGCAAACTGCCAATGGCATATAAATGCACAAACTGTGGCATATTTTAATGGCAAACTGATTGTGGCATGTTTATTGGTAAATGACTGTGGCTCATTTTAAATGGCAAAATAATTCCGTGGCATCTTCTGTGAGGCAAAATAACATGTACTTTGTGGCAAAGTGACACTATGGTACGTTCTGCAGGGACAGTTCTGTGAGGGAAAATCAATGTTCTGCAGGGCCTGTTCTGTTGGGCAAATTGACATTGGCATGCCAAATCATGTGGGTACAATATGAGCGCAAGCCAAGTGCTGTGGGTGCAATATAGGTGCATGGCAAGTGCTGTGGATACTGTATGGTGTTGTGCTAAGTCCTGTATACAAATAGCTGAATGTGCTATGAAAATAGTTAAATATAATATTAAAAAGTTTACATTTACATACATTTTTTTACATTGCGACTTTAGAAAAGTTGGGTCGAGGGGGGCCCACTGCTAAAGACTTAGCCCAGGATCTTAAAGCAGTCCTGGCCCTAAGTTGTGCTACACAGAGCTAGGGTAGGACAATAAGATCAGAAGATCTCCCTCAATCAGTTTGGTGTGGTGTAGGGAGCAAAGGTCTGAGCTAGTGTTGCCACAGACCTCTCTGCTTCAAAGTGAATTTTGAACATAATCTCGAACTTTATGAGGCGTAACAATTTCAGGGATATAAGACACTGATTAATAGGAAAAAGGAGATGGGAAGAAGGCTCGATAAATGAGAGGCTAAAAAGTGACTTGGTGAGTGGAGGAAATAAAATTGTGGAGTTTTCTTTTCAGAATCCATATCTATCCTTCCTTGACTCATCAAGTCACTTTTTAGCCTCTCATTAATTGGGCCTTGTTCTCATCACCGTTTTATATACCAGTGTTTCCCCATTGAGTTTATCTTCACTGTTTTACCTTTTAATGAGGAGAGCTGGATACAATAGATACACACAGGGAAAGTTAATCAGTTATTGTTATATTTAGAATTTGTATTTGAGTTTGAGACTTTTTGTCTCATAACAAAAGACACTGGGCCCATGAAGAAAAGTTTAGCTAAATGGCATTCATAACATGATGTGAATCGCTCTCAAATCTCACAAATTAGTATGTTGTTTACAACTATAACAAACTTTACCACAGAAGGAACAAGCTTCCAAGAATTACACTTTGGTCGGTTTAGTAAACTGTAGTGTTAACTGACAGAGAATTGTGTTAGCAACAGAGCAATCCATGTATAAAGAAGAGGCACAGAAATAAACCAGGAAAGTGGAGGGACACCATCTGCCAAATTGCATTGAAAGCCGAGTGTGTGTGCAGACACAAAATGTCACCGTTTGTGGGAGGGGAGGGCATGCAACATCTGACCTGGGGGCAGACTCTATGATACAACTTCCGTAGCTCCAAATCATCATTATTACCGTATTTGCTTGAATATAAGACAACTCCCCCAAACTTTGGATATTCCTTTAGAAAAAAAAACTAAAAGCCTGACTATAAGACTACCCTATAGGACCTTTTCTTTCTCTCTCCACCTCCCTCCCTCCTTTTCTCTCTCTCTCCCCCTCCCTCTCACCTTGTCTCTCTCCCCCCCTTGTCTCTCTCTCCCCCTCCCCCTGTTTCTCCCCCCCCCTTGTCTCTCTGCCCCCCTCCCTCCCCTTGTCTCTCTCTGCCCCCCCTCCCTCCCCTTGTCTCTCTCTGCCCCCCCTCCCTCCCCTTGTCTCTCTCTGCCCCCCCCCCCCTCCCTCCCCTTGTCTCTCTCTGCCCCCCTCCCTCCCCTTGTCTCTCTCTGTCCTCCTCCCTCCCCTTGTCTCTCTCTGCCCTCCTCCCTCCCCTTGTCTCTCTCTGCCCTCCTCCCTCCCCTTGTCTCTCTCCACCCTTCCTTCCCTTGTCTCTCTCTCCCCCTCCCTCCACCTTACCTTGTCTCTCGCTCCCTGGTGGCAAGTGAGCGCAGCCGGGGGACGTCTGCATGATACGTGCAGACATCCTTCATGCTGCCCGTCACTTCTGTCTATTATGATGGACAGCCAGTCCGTCATAATAAACGGAAGTGTCGGGCAGCATGGAGGATGTCTGCAGGCCCCGGCTGCCCAAATCTCCTGGTGGCTAGTGGGGGCAGCCGGAGGATGTCTGCACGATAAGCGCAGACATCCTCCACTGCTGCTCGGCACTTCCGCCGTGACTTTTATGATGAAGCCAGAAGGATTTCATCATAGAAGTCCCGACGGAGGTGCCGGGCAGTAGCATCGTGCAGACATCCACCGGCTGTTAGTGAGGGGGATCCAGGTACCCTGTAGCTATTTGAGGTCAGACTATAAGACGACCTCGAATATAAGACGAGGGGTCTTTTTCAGAGTATTTGCTCTAGAAAAAACCTCATCTTATATTCGAGCAAATACGGTATATATAATCAGTTATACAGCTGAAGCAGTAACACATGGCAAACCGGGCAAGTTCTTCCTGCTAGAAGGACAGTTACCCCTGCATCATGCACTGTTACAAATTGAGTTTTTAACGATGTAACTCTGCATTATCCTTTGCCAGCTGACTTCTTCTAACAAAGAACCTCACCAAGTTTGGGCTGTGCACAATGTATATGTACATACATATACAATCAACGTAAATATTAATTTTGCCTGCAACTCACCTCTAATTCACCTTTTAGTGAAAAGACCTCAAAGTGGTGTAGCAAGAGTGCTTACTAGAGCGAGAGCCAGCTCTATGGTTCAGTGGTTATGACAGATATTGGCTTGAGGTGATGGCTAACCTTTGTCACTCCAGTATTTCCATGCTACAGTTCTCATGGCACTCAGCTAGATATTTGGACCAAATGAAAATCATGAAAGTTGTTGTCCAGGACAGCCAGAGTACGAATGTGTGACAATCAAGGGCATAGCCAGAGATAGGCAAAGAAAGATATGAAAGACAGTGATTGAGATTCATGATTCAAGATGTAGTCCACACCTGAGAGAAATTGAGAGGCCTAAGAAAGGGAGAGGTGGCAGAAAATGAGAGAGATGTGACAGAGAGAAAGTTGAAAAAGAAAGAGAGATTGTAGAGGGATGGAGAAAGGATTTGAGAAACAGGTTAGAGAAACATAGAAATGAGAGAAAGCACAAAGAGAATGGATAAGAGAAACAGAAGTGAACTCTAAGAAAGATAGAAACAACTGAGAGAGGCAGAGACAGATATGAGAAAGACACAAAGAGACATATGAGAGAGGAACCTAGACCACCACAAAGCTTAGAAAATTATCAACGATTGCTGTCTAATCTCTGCAGAGTGATACAACGGCCATATTGGTAGTTGCGGAAGGTGTTTTGAATGTCGTTCAATTTGCCTCCCAATTCTAAATCCCATCTTTTTTTAATGACTAACATTTTTTTTTTTTTTCACTAAGGGGAGTTCGAGAAGGGAGTCCGAGTTGGTCTTTGGCAAAGGTAGGTCGAGAGGGGGGTCAGATTGTTTTTTACTGAATAGCGTGAGGATGTCAAAGTAGAAGGTCGAGGTTTCATTTTTTTTAAGTCAAAATGTGACATTCCAATTCAACCTCCTCTTGCTATTCTCGTATTTTAGTGAATAGTCCCCACTGTGTATTTCAATCCTGTGGAGCCCTGGCATACAGGAGTCTTACTCATCTGAGGAACCAGGAGGAAGAGAGGATGAGTGGCTGACTCACTGATTCAGCATAGAAATGACTATGGCCTCTCCCCAGGCCCAGCCCACGCCCAGCAGAAATGGAACCAGAAACAGATTGCATAGATGGAATTAGGCGTATATTATATATGGAATTTGTCATATTATGCATTATGCATGTAATCATATCCAATTAGGTATTTCATTACTTTTTTTTTTTTTTAAGTATAAAGGTTTTTTTTGTGAACAATATGTTTTTTTTTAGGAATTGTCGGTTCTACCTCATTTCCCTGGCTCCTGTACGTTGTATTCAGGTTTTATGGCTGTTTCCTCTTAAGCCTCTAGTGGCCGCTATTGTAGTGTTTCCATTCTCCTCCTGTTGTGTCAGCTGCCTCGTTTACCTGAGCCCATCCCTATTTAAACCTGCAGCTTATGGCAGTCAGTGTCTTTGCATTGCTGTGGTTACAGCCATTATAGTGCCTCTGTGCCTTTTGCTAGCGTACTTGTTATATTTCAATTTGATTTCTGTTAGCGAATCCTGCTTGTCCTGACCTATTTCTGCCTTGACTTCATTGTTTGCCCCCAGCCCTGACCTTTGCTTGCCTGACCATTCTGTTTGCCTGTTCCTGTTGTACCTTTGCCATTGTTGGTTTTACCTTGGTTCCTGTCTCATCTGGCGTTACGTTTTGGTTTATTAGTAATCAACAGAGTGCAAAAGAACTGGGGGAATAAAACCTGCGGCTCAACCATAAGGTGGATTTCCTTCAGGCAGAAGAATTCTGTTATTTTACTATATACCCGTAGTAATACCCTGTGCCTACTCTGTAAAGAGGTTCCACTTCCTCATAACCATCACGTTATTCAGGCCCGTGTCCTGCTCAGGGAGCAGCCAGTCCAGTCTCAGCATTCTGTTCTGTCCTCAGCTACCACTCCTGTCTCAGCTGCCAGTCTCTACTACCTGTCATGTCTCAGCTGCCAGTCTCAGCATCCAGTCCACAGTTATGCATTGTAGGGTGCAGACAGACCCCACACCCTGCCCTGCAACAAGGCTCCTCCCTGGTTTGTTATCCCAGGTTGTGACAGGTAATAACATAAAACTCCATTATGAAAAGAGAGCCCAGCTGTTCCGCTTAAAAACTGACTTTCATTTGGGGCCTTTTATCTCTCTAATACTGTCTTTTTTCATATCTGGTTGATACTGCGTGAACTTTGTGAACCCTATGCTAATTTGCTCACTTGGAAATCATCTCACAGTGCTTTATGGTAAAGAAGCCTACTGAATGTAATGCAAGTTAATGAGATAATTAAGGCAGAAACTGTCACTGGCAAGTACTGCAACATTACCAATCAGGAATAAGAACAAGAGTCTTCTCATCCTCCCTTCAATGCAAGCAGCATGTCAGTTAATGACGTAATCACATAATATAGGACAGAATGCTCTAAGAGAAATGTAATTGTCTTCATTGTAGAACTGTACTATAATCCTGCTTATTTGGGTTAGTTGCATCCCTGCAGCACAATAGAGACACTAGAGACACTTGCTAGGAATCACTATTTAGGTGAATACATGGAAAATATGGAGTATATTCTCTAAATCAGACCAAATAGGAGAGTTGGAATTTTTTCAACATGCTTGTCAGTTCCCCACAGTATACTGTTTAGTCAATAAATCCCATATAGCTTATTAGAAATATTAACTAAAAGTAAATGTTTTCAGATTAGATAAACTGTTTTGGAGTAGTGACTGCTATTCTGGTATTGTCATTCATGGTTAATGCTGCTGATTCAGTTCATGTATTGATAAAATGGTTATAACAATAAAATTGAGTCTACAGAGATCATGAGCAACAAGTAGAGTTGACATCTGGCCGTTTTTTGCCGGCCACATATACCGTTTACATGCTGCCTTACAGTATGTAGAAGTCAAATACCACCAGGTGCAAATCAATAAACTAATCAGATCCTAAAAAACAACCTTAGTTTATTTCCATCCGGTCACATATGGCCATATGAAGTTATATGTGGCCAGTAAAAAAAATGGCCCAGGTGGCAACTATAGCTACAAATACCATCATGCACAACTAGTAATAATCATGTTGAGTTTGTACTTTAACAACACACAAGTGCCAGAGCCCTTAGTGAGCTGTTGGTGAAGAACTCAATCTAGAAGACTTCTAATAATCCTAAATAAACAGAGAGGACAATTTTCACAATACGTCAGCAGATAGGTGGCCTATCTAGCCACCTTACGCATTTCGCACTAAACCAACACTTACTCACCTATGCACTAGTCCAGCTTGAAACAAGTAAGGTAGCCATGCTTTACACCCAGTGCATGCCAATTTTATATGGAGTCTATTAAATTAATGTTTTAATTTATGTGATGCGGGAGTCCTCTGTTCCTTGAGTGCTGGAAGCACCCTTGCACCAAGGCTCCCGACATAAGAGAACCTCATACAGAGAAGGTGATACTATTGTTACAGCTCATGAAGGAGAACATTGAACAGGAGTTTTGGGTGGTGCCGGTGTTCTGAAATTAATAGGCGAGGTCGTCAAAATGGCCATGAAGTGGAGGTGACTAAAATCTGCATGCGCACAGCAAAAAGATAAGAAATAGGAGTGATTAGAGTGGGGGGCTTAGGGTTAGAACGAGGGTAAGGATTAGGGTTAACTCTTGGGAGGATTAAGGTTAGAGCAAGAGTAAGGGTTAGAGTTAAGTTTGTAAATTACAGCTAACCCTTACCCTAACCCCCCTGGTTTAATGCATGTACCTGGGTGTTCTTCTCCGCGAATTCAAAATCAGGGGCGAGATTTCACCCATGCGCGGTTCTGTCCTTGCACATGCACATTTCATTCACCTCCACTTCCTGGTCATTTTTACGCTCTACCCTACTTTTTTCAGAACACCAGTCCTGGATCTCAGGAGTTCCCATCGGGTGAACGGTGCACGATCACTCAGATTACTAATAGAAAACAATGGATACTGTAATAGCAAAATTCCACTTTTTGTTTCTTGAATTTTCACAATCCACCGATATAGTGAAGCGGATGTATTATACATAGCGGAGATATACATTTTGCTGTAGTAGCTGCATCAGCTCCTTACCCATAAACCTAATTGTAACCTAGGCAAAGTTGCATCACCATCCCTGCAGCAATACATGCAGAGGGCTGAAATTGCATTTAAAGTTATGTGTAGTCCAGACAAACACCTACAATTATATTATAGCAGTAATATTCTTATATGGTAATTTACAGGAGGCGGAAATCGGCCTTATGCAAATATGACTTTAAAAATGGCAACATTTTCCAACATATGACAGTTAAAAAAAACAGTCTAAAAAAATCGGAGTGATTTGAATTAAAAGCAGTCATCTCCATTGCGACTTTAATTAGCTGCCGGAATATGAGGTTTAAAATGAGTCCTTTATAGCTTGCTAGTCTCAGCTGCTAGTGTTGAGCAGGGTAACAATTTGTATTATTTTTCTTTTTCTCATTACCATTTGATGGCTTAAAAGCTGTAAGGCAAATTACCTGATCAACCGGAACCTCCACTTTAGTGTTTTCATCTTCCTGAACTTCTGATGCCCCCCACATTTCTGATCTGTCTTCACAAGCTTTGAAAATGCCATCATCTGCAAAAAAATACAAAAAAGGGATAAATTATTTCACTGAAATATGGCTCAATTGTGGCCCCTTGTGGTAGAATGAATAAGTGCAGAATTATGCCTGTTGAACTGGCAGTTCAACAAAACAACAATCTACTATGGGGTTTATTAATGAAAGAGAGAATTGCAGGGGATTGAGAAGGTAATTGCAAACTTAAGGACAAAGTAGCAGAGTTAGGAAAATTCTCCACTTCAGCTATACTTTTAACAAAATTTGGTAATTTCATGAATAAAGCCCAATGTGCAGCTGTGATTTCACTTGGGTTTCGACACAAATAATGGCAAATTGGCTCAGTATTGTTTAGTTGACCTCTAAATAAAATACACTGATTTAGATGTAGAAACTTATTTTATCTCTAACACTAGGGGATCTAGCTGTGAATTTCGATGCGAAGATCGAAGCTCTGAATTTCGGTTCGATTTGAATCATATCAAGGATTCAAATAGTCATTAAAATCAGACCATTCAGGAATCACCAACATGATTCCAAATCAGGCCATGAATCTGCAGTTAGGGCCGAGTTTGGGGACAACATTTACCCAAAGTTTGGCCAAATGAAATGGTAGCCTCATACACTCTCCTTGAAAGCCTACAGTAAAGTAAATTAAAAAACAATAAACCCCATTAAACTAAATAAAAATTTTCATTAACAATTAAAATAAAATTATATTTATATATATATATATATATATATATATATATATATATATATATTTATATATATATATATATAATATATGTTCATATATGTACATATTGATACGTGGCCATATGCTTACCCATACATTTGGTGTAGACCCACTCAAATTTCCATATAAAAGATAACACACATCCCAACAGTCCCACTCTAATGGGAACTTCATCCTCCGCTACAAGTCCCCTTACAAGTCACACCCACAGCATCCCTTGTTGCCAATTGGGCATTTTCTAAGGTATGGCATAATCAAACTCATATGCACTCCTTTCTACTAAACAATCATATTAAGGAGAGAAAATCAAAGTGCCTGGATACTTTTGAGATCTGTATTATACCTCCTGAGTTTCTCTCTAATCAAGTAATATTTTTGCATAAACTGGCAAATATTTTATTTTATTACATTTATTGCATGTTTTATTACATTTATATGGCACTAACAATTTACACAGAGATTGGTATAAGATTTTAAAAGATGTTACAAACTCAATAAAATGAACAGAGGCAGACTGATGGCTATTGAAGATAAAGCTTTGCTAACATGCTTAAAATCTAGAGGACGTGGGAGAAACATAATGAGTTAGAAAATGCAGGAGAGAAGGCACACTTATTTGTCACCCATATAAGTATATGGTGAATTTTAGTTGAATGAATTGTAAGCCATTTTGAACAGCTGAGCTTTGAGGGATTTTTTAAAGGGTGTACTTTTGATAGTACACACCAGTTTATCCTCTGACCGACAGCTGCCATGCTTCCATAGGAAGCAGGCAGCCGTCTGGTCGGCAACTGGTTCTCTCTACCAAGTCCCCCCTGTTGATCTTATGCAAAAACGAGGGGCTCTCCCTACGCTAGCAGCAAGAGACCCTCGCATTCGGCTCTCAGAGCAAGACCCCGCTCTGATTGGCTGTGCGCTTGCTGCATAGTTGCCAACATCGGCCATGGTTCCAGGGACACATATTTGTTCCACATACTGCAGACAGTACATGCAAAGTGTAGCCCGGCAGTATGTAGGATGGATATACACACACAATCCAATTAATTAATCAGGGTGGAGATCTCATAGAACCTACTATGATTAATTAATTGGATTCTGTCTGTGCGTATATCCATCCTACATACGGCAGGGCTGCACTTTGCATGCTCTGTCTGCAGCATGTGGAATAAATGTGTCCCTGGAAACAGGGCTGATGTTGGCAACTATGGTGCTGTTGTGTCTCGCATGTGAGGGTTTACTTAAAGGGACAGTCTCGGGTTTACTTAAAGGGACAGTCTCGTCCCCAAACTCACTTTGGTGCAAGCTAAAGATTGCCGCTTGTATATTGCACAGGCTTTTATCCCTGTGTGATTTGATGCAAGCATTCTGCATAAATCACATTTTGAATATTTTACTCATGCCCTCCCCAGTGATTACTCTGCATGTTTACTGCAGGTGTGGCAGCACTGATTATATAGACACTGAGGATATAAAGTTTTGTTTCATATAGTCACTTCCTGTCCTCCTCAAATTGAGTCTATTGAGTGGCCTATGAGTGACCTTGCTCTTGTACACAGAAGGATCTCTTAACAGTGCAACACATTGGTTCCTGCAGCAAAAAAAAGGAAATGACTTTTACTCATCTGGTGTGGGCAGTCCTTGTTTCTTGCAAACTGCTGTAATTTCACAATTTCTTCTAACTGTAAGTATTTTATATTTTAAGCAATGCAAAATGTAAGACATGAATTTTAAAGTACTTGGAAAGCACATTAATAAGCATTAAGATTTGGAAGATGCATTTTGGGCACTAGACAGTCCCTTTAAATGTCCCGGGACATGTTTTGTTTAACCCTTGCTTCCTTCAAGGAAGCAAGGGTTAAACAATGTTTAATGTTCCTCTTAAAGACTAAAAAAAGAGGCATATACATTGGTTTACACATACAGGGTTTAGTTAGGTAGAAACTAGGTCATAGGTGGTGGTTCTTAGGAGGCTCCCACACATCTAATTGTGGGAAGACATTATGGAGAGGGATCAAGTAGTTGATACGGTTGGGGCACCATCTGTTTGTTTGTTTTCTAAGGACTACCCAAAACCTAAAAAGATAGTCAATTTAGAAGAGCATTAATCTGCTACTATAGTTTTGTATCTGCTGAATTTTGTCTGTTTAGCCATGGTATAATCTTGTTGTCCCAAAAATATATTCACTTACATAAGAAGGTAATCATTTCACTTCTGCTCACCTCTGTTTTCACTAGAGCATAATTTCTGATATAACTAATTCCCAATTAACAATACACAAAAATTATCATTTTTGCCTCAACAAAAACCAGACAACTCTAATTATCTTTGTAAATTCCTAAAGGTAAACCATGGGTATCACACCAGGGATCTCAAATCTGGAATTGTTGAATATGTTGATACAATATATTAAACTATAACAGATGGATGGGACTTGGAAGATTCAAATTGCTAAGTGGAAGGAGAATCCTATGTCTGACAAGACCAGAGACACTTATGAATAAAAAATGAGTGCATCTCTGACTAGACTACCTTAATTATTTCCCCCACTTTTAACACATATGCATGCAAATATTGTTCACACCCAATGACAGGACAATTTGTCACCGACAATGATACAACATATGGTAGAAGTGGTGGGAGTTTCAATTCGAAACATTTTGCATAGTGAACAGTCAGCAAAGTATCAGTAACAATTATTTTCTAGCAATTCTAACACCGTGTAAAAAAAAAAAAAATCATTGACCTATTTAGTTCTCCCCCTAAAATATGGGTTTCACTAAATCCACTGTTAAATTGTAATATGTTTTTGTCAAACACTCCTGTGACAACCATATAATACATAGACATTCCATTGTAACTACAGCACCTAACTTACATTGATTAGTTGACTAGGAACATTTTGGGAGATTTGCTGAATAAAAAATAGTTTTGTCTTTAGCTGCACATTTGCAAATATTGTTCAAGAGCTCAAAATGTATTAACCCCCTCCAGAAGAGTGACATATCAGGAATGGCACAGGCTTCTTCTCTACAGCTCATCACAGACCCTCGCAATGACCTGTGTGTTGCTCTCCGTAAGGTAAGGCCACTGTGAGTCTAACAGGCGTACAGCTAACTAAATGTGCCAGGCCTAAACTTCCAGGTTTCATGTTGCTTCAACAATGACCCACGGGGTCTTTAACGACCTTGATCAGGTGTCTGCCTTCGTGAAGCTGGCTCCAATTACTTGGTGATCGAGGCCAGGGACACTTCAAGGTAGGTGGTACTTGAAAGCACCATATAGCGGCAAGGGATTAAATCTAAAGCAGCATTTGGCAATCAGCTGTTTTAGCTATAACTTTATCTTGTTCAAATAGGCTGTAAATACTTCATCTAAAAATCAGACATATGCACATTTATATATGTGGTAAAATGGGTCAGTTAATTAGTAACTGGTTTACTATTACTGTACGTCAATAGGAAATGGCTAAAGTTAAATTATTATTGTTGGAAATGTAAAGATTCATTTTATACTAATTAAACATAGCTTTGGTAATCTGTTATGCCAGCTTAGAGCAGTATCCTATCTATAAGTGGACTGGCAAGGTGTCAAGGGTTAATTTCCATTGGGAACTCTTTGACCTGACTCACTGGTTAGGGCAGCACCACTGCTCTCTTCTTAATGCACCCAGCTAGAGATGCATAGGCCACACAGCCATCCTCCTTAGATGAGACTCCGGTTAGGACTGATATGATAGAAAGTATATGTGCAGATTTGTTTCATATTCTGGCCTTCATACACTTAATCTATAAAATTCAGGGTAAACCTATATTCTAAGATACCTATATATAAAAATGTGAAATTTTTTATACAGATAAAAAGTCATGCATGCATATGGGCCACTAAATTGTATTTGCCTCACTGGTCAAATGGAGCTAGCCATCCTCTGATTCTGCCTTTCCTGGGTGTATATTATTACTGTACATTTAGTACTTTGTATTAATGTTTTATTCTAAAGCTTTATTATATTTCTAACTGGGAACAGTTAGACTTATTGGTCAGCACAAAAGTAGCAGCTATAATTCTTACCAATGTGACAGTAAAAGCCCTGCAACTTCCAATAAATGAACAATAAAAAAGACAGATAGAAAAGCAGTGTGTCTATTAATGAACCTTTCACCCGTTTTACGTGCAAAATAACCGAAATAGGAAAACTGTCACATGAACACATTATTTCAGTGCAACACTACTGAAAATCTTTTGTATACTCTGATAAACAAGAAAATTACAAGCACACATTAAATAGCAGATGAGATATAAATTCAAATAACTAGTACAAAATCAATATATTTTAAATAATTAAGCATGGCAATTAACACCTTTTCCACAAGCTTCCTTTTCTAACCAATAGCAACTATAAAAAAAATTATTGTCACACAAATTATAACATTATACCCAGCCATTTAATGCATTGCAAATCCAAAACTGATTGAAGTTTAGCAGTAGGGATAAAAAAAAATCATTGTAATAATGGTCTGCTCTGAATATTTTATGGAAATCAGAGTCATTTATTAACTGTAAGCTCTGTATGTAAGCAAGAAAGTTAATACAACCATAAACATTTTTAATGTGATTTACCACAGAGGCTGCCTCATAAAAATGCAAAATCAAATTAAAAACAAAATGTAAAAATCTTTGCCTCATTAAATCCCATGGATTGCTGTGAGGGATGGAGAGGGACACATGCATTTATGAGTTGCCGTCGATAATATCATTTGCTGTGGAGTTGGGCAGGAGAGAGAAATGCTGATATTAGTGAAGGTGTATTTCAATTAAAAAATTAAGAAGACAAATAACATTCACTTTTTAATAAAAGTCTATAACATCTGTCATCTGCAGAAAAAAAAAAAACAGAAACTAATTTCCTTCACTGCCTTCATCTAAAGAGCCACTGCCTTTTCCAAGTCTGATATGTCATTGATCTGTCCCATGAAGCTGATAGCAGATACATATTTCACCACATACTGTAGCAGCCATAGCCTGAAGTCTTTTACTGTGGTTCTATCCCAGAATCCTGAGCAGTGTTGTCAGGTGTATGATTTCATACAGTTCAAATCTTTAATGCATGGTAAATGATTATTTTAGAATTTGTGAAGGTACAGAAGGTAAATGAAGAAGACCTATTGATCTTTAAGGAACACTTCAGAGACACGTTATCTTGTCTCATAGACACTGCTAATTTGTAGCACCTTATTTGCATTAAGGTAAGAGACTTGTCCAAAGTTGATAGACGCAGTCTCTGGCATATGAACCGCTCTCAAAGCCCATAAGATCATTCAAGCAATTATTTTCCAGCATGCCATCGAAAAGTGTCTTATGATTAAGAAGATCTGTTGCTAATTTCTGACAGTGCCTTTAAGATTTGTCAGTGCGACAAACGAACACCATCATAAAACAAAAAATTGCATTTAATTAAAACTCTTTCCCCAGTAATAAAAGCATCCAAGGGCCCAATATTTTGCCCTATCCTGCCGTCTTCCTATATTTCTGTCTTCATCATGTTAAGGTAGAATATAAGCACTATATCTGTTGCTATGAAGCTTGTTCATAGGTTTTGGTAACAGATTTCCAAAAAAAAATTGTTTCCAATTCTCAAGAGGCTCTGTTTAGTTTGTGTTTCTTTGTTTTGTTTGTTTCTTTTAAATGTAAGTGCTGCTGCTTTGAAGTCTTAATTCATTGGCAGAAATAGTGGAAAAAGAGAGAAGTTTATGTGTAAATTCCAGCTGTGGGGATGATAAGATGGAAGTTTATTTTCAACAGGTGCAACAAGACATCTGATCAGTTTCTACCATATATATGAATATTCAGTGCTTCCTAATTTCATCCTTGAGCATTTCAATTGCAATATCAGAGGTATGTAGCAAGATGGCTACACCTATGATTAAGCGTGGAAACACGCGAAACGCGTATGGTGGTCTTCCCTTCCGTTCCACAGTTTGTCTCATTGCCTGCTTGGTCTACATATTTTGCACTAAATAAAGCAACCATCGGAGTACAGAGTGCACATTTGTCCTCCCTTTGAATCGCTCACACAATCCTCATCATGGAACACCCACCCTCCTAAGCAATTACCAACAAGTGGAGCCGGCTTATACCTTTTTGGAGGTCTGTTGCAGTATCTATTTTATGTCATGTATGGAACTCCTATTGGCTTGGTTTATCTGTGAATTGATCATATGATTTAACTATAAATTGTCTTTGTGATTCCAGTTAAAAGAATGAAAGGCATTGTCTCTTAACACTCATAACAAACCCCATTATAGTGCAAATGGTACATGGTAAATCAACAGGCCATTATTACATTGTTCAGCCATTAAAACACTGAAAGAAACGCAGACTTTGTAGATGTATGAAGGTGGTCTAGTGCTGTAATAACGGACATTTAGTACACTATACTCCTCATCTGTACTTGTCTCCTATCCAGTCACGAGGCCTATGACTGCTGCTAAATCTACCATCTTATTTCATGATAGCTTTCCTTCTTCAAAACTTTTATAAAGAGGTCAATGTCGGCCCTTAGAAGACAGTGAAGGTCTTCAAAAACAATGTTGATTCACATCAGACTTTCTGTTAGTGTCATTTATTTAGCAATGTAGTCTTATAAGTCCTAAGTGGCTTTTCTTAGCAGCATAAAAACATTAGAAACATTCTAAACACAAGCAGTTTGTGGAGATAATAACACTCAAAGTGGTTCTGTCAAGAATCCCCAACAGATTAAAGGGCCATTCCAAGTCTGATTTCAAAGTACTTTAAAATGCATGGTTTACATTTCGCATTGCTTAGAATATAAAATATTTATAGCTAGATGAAACTGTGAAATTACAGCAGTTTGCATGAAGCCAGGGCTGCCCACAATAGCTGGGTAAAAGTAATTTTGCTTTCTGCAGTAAACAATGTTTCCAGGACACATATGTGTTCCACATGCAGGGCCGGCCTTAGGGGTGTGCGACCTGTGTGAGCAGATATTGGGAAGGAGAGGGAGAGAGACAGACATGGCAAGGAAGATGAAAGGGACAAACATGGAAAGGGAGAGAGACACATACATGGGGGGGGGGGGGGGGGAGACAGGGGGGGGGGAGGAAAGAGATGGGGGAGCGCCACACAGGGAGGCTTGCATAGGGCGCCGGAACACTTAAGGCCGGCCCTGTCCACATGCTGCAGAAAAAGCATACAAAGTGCAGCCTGGCAGTATGTAGGATGGATATACACACAGACAGAATCCAATCCTTTGAGATCTCCACCCTGATTAATTGATTGGATTCTGTCTGTGCGTATATCCCTCCTACATACTGCCGGGCTGCACTTTGCATGCTCTTTATGCTCTTCATGCAGCATTTGGAACAAATATGTGTCCCTGGAAACATGGCCAATGTTAGCAACGATGTGAAAATAATGCCATTCAAATGAATGGAATTTCCAATCTCTCTAGTTACGTCATCAGACAATTTGTTGCACTGTTAAGAGATCCTACTGTGTACAATAGTAAGTCTAATACAGGCCACACAATTTATTCTAATCCAGCAGCACAGGAAGTGACTAAATTAAACAAAATGTCACATGCCCAGTGTCTACATTATCAGTGCTGCAGCACCTACAGTAAATATGCTGAGTAATCACTGGGGAGGGATTGAGTCAAATATTAAAAATGTGATTTATGCCAAATGCCTGAATCAAATCCCAATGAAAAAAGCGTGAGCACTATACAAGCAGTAATCTCCATCTTGGAGTTTGGGGACTCCCTTTAATAAGCATCTGAATAAAAGTTATGTTTTAATGTTATTTTTAAACCCAGGTAATGTCCCTTTCTCCTCGTTTCCTGTGTCTCCTTTTAGAGATATAGCCACTCTTTGATATATGTATATGTACTTTTATGTGTTTAATGCATAGCACTGCAGTATGCATACTGCCCAGCACACAGTTGAAAACAAGAGAACTCTCAAAGTTGGCTAACTGAAAATGAACTCAAAAATTAATTAACCACTTAAGAACAAGTATTGGGGGATTCTTTTTGTTATGTGTGTGATCATTATTTTTTAGTAATTGTATGACTTTCTTTTCATGCCATATTTATCCTTATAAACCAGAATTGAATAGATTTGTTTACACCCATGCCATGCCAAGACCATCATCTGTCCTAAAGGAGTTAATAGACGAGTTCCACATAATGATTTAATTTTTAATTAATCACTGATTTATTTTTTTTGTAATTCACTTGCAGTTCCCTTATCATGTCACTTGACTTTGATTAGCCCCAAATGTTCTCATCCTGGTAAATTGCTTTATAAATAAATAAATATGCAAGTGTTGGTAAGTATGTCATATTTCACTTCCTAAACCATCTTTTCATATACGCGCACATCTTGCTAGCTAAAACAGAAACATAAAAGTATATAAACACAATAAATAATTCCACATTTAAATATATATGAAAAGAGTCTGGAAGACATCTACAGGAGATGAGGAAGCAATGTTTTTTAAAGCATCCACAAGCATTTCTGGCTTGTTTGTCTTTTGAACCCATTTCAATACTTTAGTCTCTGCTGAAAGCCTTAGATCTGTGGTCACTTGCTGATTCATATACTTAATTAGTTGTGACTGTAAAAAAAACCTACACATGATAAAAAGTGAACGTGCTGGCATCTACATGCACAATTCCCCCCAAGCAACTTATAACCTTTCTCTCCCTTTTTCATCAAACATAGATGATAAGACTCTACTTTGCAATGGTCACAGCAAATTCTAATTTAGTTATCTGCAGGAAATCAAGTAGAACAATGTTTTATTTCCATGAACAGCTTCAATAATCTGTGTGCAGTATTGTGCTAATGTATTAAGGGGTTTCTTTCAAACATGTCAAATTGATGTCATTTGTTGTATATGTTTATTGTCATGGAGTGTAGGTTGTTAGTATACTATAAAAAACAACAACAACAACTTAGCAGACACTGGAATAATATCTTGAGAACCACTGATTTAAGTGGTGTGTTAGTTGAATATCATGTAATAAAATATAATAAATATATACTGTCACACACACACACCTATCTACCTTTATATTGTGTGTGTATGTGTGTAGATAAATAATATTTGAGTGTAGGTATAATATAAATTATGTTTAATCCATGTCTGTGTATATTTATATATAAGGTGTGATGCACTCAGCTACAGGTAGACATGGGTTAAATGGCCCGGGTGCCGTGCAGCTAAAACACATACAGATCCAAAGGAAAGCACGCACTCACAGGACTTTGAAATTAAAATAAGTTGATGCTTTAACTACTCACAGTAACATAGTATCCACATGAGCATATGATCGACATTTCGGTCCACACTGTGGACCTTTATCAAGACAGTAGAACATGGAAAACAAACATACTTATATAGGGAAGAGGAGAGGCTAAATTACTTACCCCACCAACGTGTGTTACCTCCCATGATGCCGAAAAACATCTGGCCGAAAAGCACGGCACAGAAATGTGGGAGTGTGCAGCAGAACTGTGAAAGAGACGCATTGCCGTAGCAACACGCGTAGTAAATAAACCTGCTTTCATTCAAGAGTGATTATCCAAGTTCGGGTAATGAAGAAGAATATATAAACCGAATCGGGCTAACAACCGACAGTCATGTGAGATGGCATAGGGTATGAGGTAATGGATAGATAAACCGAAGAGGCGACTCGGTAAAACGAAATACGAATGAATAAACCGAAACTAACTCGGGTAATGGGAAACACACGCATGAATGAGCTAGGTCTGAATGGAAAATGTAGTAAAACACCCAACACGAGAAGAGGAAAGCATACACGTGAAAGAAACATGTTAGATACAGTGGCACACTACATATTACCCACATAGTGCTAAGTGTGACAGACACCAAAGAAACCTAGGGAAAGCGAAAAGGACAAAAAAAGCCTGAATGCAGGCTAAACGAATAAGGGGGGGTTTATAGACAAAGATGAGAGAGACAATGGCATGGACTGGCAAAAATACAACTGCAGCAACTTGATGTTTGCGTCTGGGTAGAAATGGCCAACTGTTCATTCAGTCCCTTAGGAGAAATAGTGTCCAAAGTCCGGATCCAGTATGCTTCCCTTTTAAGCAGTATTCTGGCGCGGTCACCGCCGCGGCGAGGTACAGGGATGTGGTTAAATGCAATGAACCTGAGCTGCGATAGTGTGTCCAAACTGCAGAAAATGTTTTGCAACAGGTTTGTCCGATTTAAGGTCACGATAGTCTACGGCGATTGAGGATCGGTGACCTCTGATTCTGTCCGTAGGGTGAGAATAGTCTTACCGATGTTTGATAAACCACAGGGACATGTTATCATGTATATAACATATTCAGTGGTGCAAGTGATGCGATGCTTGATGAGGTATCTCTTACCAGTGTGGGGGGGTGCAAATTGGGTACATGATGCCATATGGGAACAGGTTACACAGTTGAGGCACCTAAAGCAGCCCGGTCTCTGATGTGTGTATATATTATATATATATATATATATATATATATATATATATATATATATACACACACACACATACACAGACATGGATTAAACATAATTTATATTATACCTACACTCACATATTATTTATCTACACACACGATATAAGGTAGATAGGTGTGTGTGACAGTATATATTTATTATATTTTATTACATGATATTCACCTAATACACCACTTAATTCAGTGGTTCTCAAGATATATATATATACATCCATATACAGATATGTATGTTCATGAATCAGTACTATGTAGATATGTATATGTATTTTGTCTAAGAAAATAGTTTTCATTTTATTGCTGAAATAGATTCAAATAACCAAGGTGGTTTATTTCAATTTAGCCGAACAAAGATTATTTCAATGAACCAATTTTGAAGTCTTGGCAATTAGTGAACTCAAGCAAGTTAATGGGAAACAATGTGCTCATATAATCAGCAATAAAATTAGATTAACAGTTCATTATCACCTTTCCTTTTCTATGCTTTTGCAATATCTGAGATATGTAAACTGTTGACAAATTATAGGCAATTAAAAATCTGCCTTAAATTTAATGTTAAAATACTCTTTTTATGGTGACTTATTGGGGGGATTTATGTTAAAAATGATCTGTTTTATGATAATTATTAACTGTGTGTTAAGTACTCTGGATTGCCTTCTGATGTAGCTAAACATCAACTAGTGCATGTGAATGTGAAGACAACATGGAAAAGAAGTCTGCTTGTGATCATTATGTGATCAGGTGCTGCCATCATTATTAGCTCTGATGATTGGTCTGCATGGTCATAGAATTGGCAGGGAATAAGGGTCATGGTTACAGGATTTGGTATACCCTGTAGTGCAAACTTTGCACTACAGGGTATACCAAATCCATTCATTGCATATGCGCCACTAACAAATTCTAAAAAAACATCATATTTAAACATAATTAAGCCTATATAGAAAGTGGGGTGCAGAGCGCAGAGCAAAATTCCACCTCCTCCATCTCTCAATGCTTTATTTCTAGAAGGATAGGGTAATATCCAACTATTCATCTTTTTTTTTTTTTCTTTTTCTACTTTCTTTCTCTTCCTTTCTTTCCTCCCTGTCCTCTTTTTCTCCTCTCGCTCCCTAATTGTTTGGGGGAGGGGGGGAGAGAAAGGGAGGAGGAGTGAAGGCACTTAATGCTGTAAATTAGATGATCTGATGGTGGTCTATGGATTTAATCATAAAAACCTGATAAGATAAGAAGGGATACAAGTGTTATTCTCAATATCTAGGTCCGTCATAATCAATCATGATGTATAGAGCTAAAAATCTGTAGATGGGATGGTGGAGAGGAGGAGGAGAATGAATGTTTTTTTTTTTTTTTTCTTTTTCCCCCTTCTTCCCCTCATCTGTGCCCTCTCTGTTTCCCTCTCTCCCTCCCCTCCTCATGGTTGGAGAGCTGAAAACACTTAATATCACAAAATTAATGTCATGATTGCTGTCAATGGATTCTATCACAAAACACTTAAGATAGGAGGGGATATAAGCCTCATTGTCACTTATATTATTATCTGTTATTACACTGTAAATAGAATGTTCAATGTCCACAGATTCAATTATAAAATGCCGATAGGATAATAGGGGATTTAAGTATCACTTTCACTACATGGAGAGGGGTGAACTCACAGGTGCAGTTTTCCTTGACTTTGCAAAGGCCTTTGACACGGTTGATCATGAGCTGCTGCTAAACAAGCTAAGTTGTTCCGGCGTAAATGAGAGGTCGCTCTGCTGGTTTCGTTCATACTTGTCTGATAGATCTCAATATGTGTCCATTGCTGATACTGCCTCCCTACCGTTGCCAATTAAGTGTGGAGTGCCTCAAGGATCTGTTCTTGGGCCTCTGCTATTCTCGCTATTTATAAATGATCTACCCTCGGTATGTGACCTGGCTCGTGTGCATATGTATGCTGATGATACGGTCATTTATACTTGCGGTACTCAACTATCGCAAGTGGAGTCCGTGCTACAGGATCAGGTTTCTAAAGTTGAAAATTGGATAGCTAACAACAAATTATTCCTCAATGCTGAAAAAACTGTGTCCATGTTGTTTGGGACAAATGCCAAACTACTTAAATTAAACAATCCTCAATTAACCATCAAGACCAAAACCAGTTATAACCTGACCCAGGTAAATTCATATAAGTATCTTGGCATGTGGCTAGATCCAAACTTATCTTTTGGTCTCCATATTGATAAGCTTGTGTCAAAGCTATATCCTAGGATCGGCTTTCTGTATAGAAACAAATCTAACCTAGATTCCACGGTAAGGAAACGTATTGTGCAGCAAATGTTGATGCCGATCTTAGATTATGGAGATGTTGTGTATGATTCTGCCCCGCAGACCCATCTCGGTAAACTCGACACTATGTACAATACATTGTGTCGTTTTGCGCTACAGTGTGATTATAACACGCATCACTGTAAAATGTTAAAAGAGTTAAATTGGCTGACGCTTGCCTCCAGGCGTGCTCTCCACCTAGCTTGCTTAGTGCATAACCACTTCTCTGGAACGCTCCCCCCCTACCTGAGCGGCATGCTCGCTCTTACTCCATGCACATCCCACAATCTCAGATCCTGCACCAACCCTTCACTAGCGATTCCCCACTTCAAAAAGGAAGCAGGTAGAGGTGCGTTCTCTTTCAGAGCGCCTCATATGTGGAATAGCCTTCCTGTTTCTGCTAAATCATCATCTACTCTAAGATCCCTGAAAATAAGTATCTCCCAAATCCTCAAAACAGATTGTACCTGTTATTAGTTTACAAACTCTTTTGTATACTGTACATGTTGTTCCTTTTTGTATCAATAATGATTTACCCTGTATGTTCCCCTTCCAACTTGTTTAATATATGTATGTATGTATGTATGTATTTTTGAATCTACTGTTAAATGTGTAACTCTGTGTAACTCCATTCTGGACTGGGTCCCCAGGACATACTTGAAAACGAGAGAAATCTCAATGTATTTTTCCTGGTAAAACACTTTCTAAATAAATAAATAAATAAATAAATTTGTCCTAAATTGATCATAATTTAGAGTTAAAAAATATTTAGTTAAAAGGGTATCCCCACCTGTTCTGTTTTCCTTTTTTTTTCTTTTTTGTTGTTCTCTGGTTTTTAGTTTTCCTCTCCCACCCCAGGTCTCCTACGTCCTTTTTATATCGAAGGACGATGGAAGTGGAGGGATCAGCAGTAGGAAAGTGAATAAAAGAAAGCTCGTCTGCAGGCACATTTTGAGGGAATGATAAATGGATGATGTATGAATCTAGTCGAATGAATGATGCTCCTTCCGGTGATGTCCTCAGGGTGAGGGAAATGCACGGGGCCTTAATTCACCTCACAAAAGAGCATATCTCTATGACCTCCTGAGAAAGGAATCTGTTGACATTGCTTTTGTCCAAGAGTCACATTGGATAAAAGATCAGAAAACTTACTGGAGATGTCTCCTGTATATATATAAGAGATATCCGCACATCTTTCAGTCCTCTCTAACCGACGGAAAAAACGTGGAGTAGCGATAATAATCGCCGAAAGGCACAAATTTGAGTATATCTTCCACGAAACCGATAAGGAGGGCAGCAGACTGATACTGATTTGCAAAATTAATGACACATTATACACAATTATGAATCTCTATGCACCCTCAGATCATCTTAGCCAATTCTTAAAATCAGCGCTACAAAGAGTAGGCAAAATTGCCAAAGGATTGGTGATCATAGGCGGAGATATGAACTGCATCCTCGATGTTGAACGAGACAGACGCTCGACAAAAAAATGTAAATATGATAAAGAACTCGGGTGAAGGGCAGAGAGATTTGCGGATATCCTTGCTCACTTCAATTTGTACGATGTCTGGAGGGTGCAGAACCCGGAGGAAAGAGATTATAGCGGATCTCTATATAATATTAGCCAGATTAGAACGAGATAATAAGCAGAACTCTACAATCCAAGGGAACACGGAAATAGCTGAGATAAGGAGGGCGATCATGAAGAAAATCCAGGAAAAAGCGGACTATACATTAACGAAGCTTAAGCAGAGATGGTATTGTGGAAATAAGATAAGGTCAGGTACTAATGAAAGGATTACTTTACTGAGAGGGTGGTGGATGTATGGAATAGCCTACCAGCAGAAGTGGTAGAGGTTAATACAGTGAAGGAGTTTAAGCATGTGTGGGATAGGTATAAGGCTATCCTAGATATAAGATAGGACGAGGGACTAATAAAAGTATTTAGAAGATTGGACAGACTAGATGGGCCAAATGGTCAGACTAGATGGGCCAAATGGTTCTTATCTGCTGACACATTCTATGTTTCTAACAGCACATAAAAAATAGAGGTTAACTTTAAACTACCATCCCGAGATGCTAAGCCAGCCATGATGCTCAGCCAGCTGGCTGAGCATCATGGGAAGGGTGGTCCATAGCAGCAAGCAGGATTTTATTTAAACACCTAGTACCCAATATGTCATTAAATTCAGTTCCCATAAGACTAGCCAGGCAGTTCTGGCTAAGCATTATGGGAAATAACAGCACATAAAAAGTAGAGGTTAGCTGTGAACTGCCATCTCATGATGTTCAGCCAGCCAAAAGAAAAAAGTGCTGTAGTAATCAGAAATACATTAGTATCTTTTGCTTAATATTTTTATTGTTTTATCTTGTCTGTACATCCAAACCCACTTTATCTGTAAATAGTAGTGTGACTATTGAGGTGCACTCTACTATTATTTCTGTTACATCAGGTATAAAACCAGCCAGATGCCAACCCTGTATGCAAATAATGTTATATGTGACATGTTATGATAATTTTCATAGCATCTTCTTCTAGAAATGTGACTAGTGACTATATTATTTAGTGCAATGAGATTATCACAAGTCACTAGTTTCATTATTCTAGAAAATAGATAACTGTGATAGGAGTTTGGCAATGGTTGGTAAATGTATAGTGTTTGAGACCCACCCTTTAACACAACTAGCTAATAGTGCTTTCATGATATGTGCATAGTATGCAAGTAATGTTATATGTGACTTGTTAGTTGTTATGAGTAACCTCAAAGGCTCTTCTTCTTGAAATATAAATAGACTAGTGACTTGTTAATGATAATCTTTTAATTGCACATACTGCTGTACTATTTATTCCAGCATTATTATGCAATTAAAAGATGATCACAAGCAAGTCACTAGGCACATCATTCTAGAAAAACATTACTGTGTCACACTGCTGTGGTGATTAATCATTGCTACACATAATTTTTCTGCTGGGGCGGGACTAGGGGTGGGGTTAGGGGTGGGACTAGGGGTGGGGTTAGGGGCAGGACTAGGGGTGGGGTTAGAGGCATGGCTAGCGGGCCATTGGCTTATTTTGCCCAGAGGCCCACGATGTTGTTAAGACAGCCCTGACATAAGCTACCCTCTCAGTAAAGTAATACTTCCTGGTATTACTTGTATATCTTTGCCCCTATAATTTAAGATAGGACCCTTGTAGTCCTATTATCCATCTACTCCATTTGGCACAAACAAGCTTTAATGTCTATACACTAGCTCAGTAATGTCTTACTATGTGCAAAAGATGTTACAAGGTTAAAGACTAACTTCACCTTGGCAGAACTCAACACATCCGATCCATCAAATTGTAACACATACTGCCAAAGTGAAAGTTCATAGCATTTAGATCAAACTCATGTTTACAGGTAAATTAACTAGTGTGGAACCATGTCAGCTTTGCGAATGTCAACAATGCACATAGCAGGATTTGCCCACCTACTCATTAAAACTATTGATCCACAATGTTTATAAATGACCACAAGAAAGATTTTACCAGAAGACTGCAAGGAATAATATTTTACACTTTACATTAAATAGTAATTTTGTATGCACAGAGTGTATTTGTGATCTGCTAGCACCTGTGCTATGCATTTTGATTGATTTGCAAACCAGCCTATACAATTGGCACAAAATAGAGTATGTATGCCCCCTACGTGACTTTCCAGTAATTGCTTCGCAAATGGCATATGCAGAAGTAACCCAAAGGCCCACATTTTTGATTTGCAATTTGCATCATTTTCTGCACGTTTCCTTATTTAAAAAGAACATATGGAACGCAAGTAATTAATTCTGATATCATAATATGCAGAAAATAAATCATACGATTTGTGGATGTATGCTGGTCCTATGTATAGATAATCAGTGTAAGTGATGCTGGAGTCACCTTACACACAATGTACAGGGGAAAAAAGAGCCTTCTTATATTTTTAAGCAATAATAAAAAAATAAAAAGTTAAAAAAATCTCAGCTAGGAAAGAAATGGACCAGATATGTTATGGAGACTAAGAAGCAGTAAAGCATAGGGAATAAAAATAAACATGCAAGAAGCACTATGTTAGGCTTCAAATATAGCTGAATGTCATAGAGCAATCATTTTTATGTCGCCTTTCCAGCTTGGGCAGAAAATTAAAATGATTAGTCATCAGTCCCTAGAACTCATGTTTGGTGATACATGCAATATTTACAGCCTTCAGCAATATGCAAGAAATACATCAGCCAGACACATCACTGCTATACAGAAATAAAGCATGTGATCTTGGCACTTTCATATAAAACGTGTATTTAATCTTTTCCTATATAGTGAACCAAATAGAAATCCATGAGCTGTAAAATGCATGCTGTCTTATATTTGCCATTGTCAAAGCAGTTATAACACATACAGTAATTCTCTGAGTGCTTTCCGCAAGAGGAAAAATGTTTGTTTCTCTGCAGATTTAATGGTTTGATATCCCTGTGATTTTTCTCCCATAAGGCACTGGGGTATGTTGGGGGGGGGGGGGGGGGGGTAAAGAACCGCACCTTGGCTGTGAAGGGTTAATTTAAAGAAAGCAGGGTGCACTGAAAATGCCTCAGCAAATCTCGTTCTCTAAAAGGGTAAATAATCTGTGATGTCAAAAAAGATAAATGTTTAATAGCTACTGGCAAACTAATTTTAATTAAACACATAAAATCTGGGAGAGAAAAAACAACATCAGGATACCATCATCTAGTCAACCATTTGTTCTTCCTTCAGGGTATGGGTCTGTTGCTAAATTAAACAGCACATTTAATTTTCATTGAGACATGTTATAAAGTAGCAGATAAGCATAAAATGTGCAGCTACACAGAAAAGGATCAGACTTCACCTTCCATGACTTGCCGGGACAGTTTAAGGCCTGAGGAGCTGCTGAGCCTGTAACTAAGAATCAGACCTGTGTCTTTTTTTAAATGTGATCTTTCCTCCACACAATGGCTGTTTGTTTCATAGAGGTCATTAGCTGCTCTAGCAAGGACATCAGCTGTAAAATAAAAATAAAAACAGCAGGGCAGATAAGTCACCCAATTAAAATGGTGGGTTGTTTTCCTTACAACTACAGGACAAATTAAACATTGCTTATATTGTAGAGAATGGAAAATATGAAATATGATAAATAAGTGAAAAATATGTTTAAATATACTTGGGTGTCTCTTGGTAATGACATCACCTTGTGGCTTGATAACAACTTACACATATCCCATTGAAAAATAGTTTATTTTCGGATGAGGCCACAGGTGATGCAAGAGAAGCAAAGGTGAAAAAGGTTTAGTGGCCCTTTAAATTTTATGTGAGTTAAGTCAACATTACAGTGAACAGCACTGTGATGTGTTGCATCTGGACTACATCATAATCAGTTCTTATAATGTATAGGTAATGTATGAGAAATATAGGTGATTCTACTGGTTCTATTTAGCCTCTCTGGAGACCCTTTCAAATGCATTAGAGATGACATCCACTACGGGCTTTATTCATTAAACTGCAGGAAATTGAGAAGGAAATTTCAAACTGAAGGTCAAAGTAGCGGAGTTGGAAAACTTCTCTCATTCAGTTGACTGCTTTGGCCTTAAGTTAGATAAATAATTTGAACAATATAGAAATGTAAAAGTTTAGGATACCATAGCAATGCACATCAGTTCCATAAGAGCAGGAAAAAGAAGAGCAATGGAGATGAAAGAGTGAGGGACTTAACTAAGGCACTAAAGAATGAAGCAATAATAAAACTATTCACCCAGGAACATTTTCCTTCTGTGTTTTTGTACACTTGGGTTCTGGGATTGTTTATTCTCACAGAAGCAGTACATATTAGTAATGATATAAAGTGACACAATGCTATCATAAAAAAAACATTACTATTGGTTTTTAGCACACTCAGTAGCTTTCTACCATTTAGGATCAATGTTGCAAGAGGTATACACATGTCTAAGGATATAAAACACACACAACATTTTACCAGTAGTTTTTCTGATCTTGTAATGCTGGAACCAAAATTTATAAAACCAGCACACAAAAATAAACACTGAAGGCAATTAACAAAATCAAATCTTCTTGACAAGAGAAAACCTAATGCGAAAAATATTAAGCCATGATTTCAGATCATCTCATTAAACTACATAGGGTGTCTGCAAGCTTGCTCTCCGAGACCTTTTTTTTAGTATTAAAATTTGATACACAAATTAAAGGAACCAATTACACTGCGTGTGTAGCTATGAAGTTAAAAGACAGCTTTACACAAACTCAACTGCTTTAATCAATCATATTTAATATCCAGCAGATGCAGCTTGAGAAGGTATACAATCTGATTTCATAATGTTTTATACTTTCTTTTTGTTTATTGCCCTTGTAAGCCAGATCCAATAGTTGTATTGTTTATGCTAAGTGAACATCATATAACTTCATAGACAGTTCCTAGCAGGGAATGTAACTATAAATTGTGTGCATTGGGGGAAAATAAGCTTACCTTTAAAAAGATCATCATCTGGTTGCTTGTCCTTCTTTCAAAATTACCATTCTCCTGGCAGTAGGGTTGTCAGCCAGTATTTTAGAAGGGTATAAAATAGAAGGGTATAAAAATAGGCCATGACCAGTATATTTTTCTAGAAAAAAAGTGCCAACCCTACCTGGTGAAGGGGAATTGGGCAGGCGCTGTTTAGATCTGTTCACTCCCTCCCAGCTACAGCTATTTTTTGGTAGTAGCACTTTAATTTTGAATAGAACAACTAACATGTTGCAGCCATTTTTAGGCCCAGTCTCACATCCTTAAGCTCAGAAACACCCTGTTTTATTTCCCCAGGGAAATAGAGTTCCAAGCATATCAGAATGCTATCCAGTATGCATAAGACGAGGAGACAAGATTATATGCAATAAATGAATACAATGGTAAACAATCTAACAATGTGTGTAGCATAGTTGGAAACATTATATTACCTTACATTAGCTTGAGATCCTAAATTTAATGTTACCTACATAGTTCAATGTCTGCACGTTTTGTTGCTAAACGTCAAGAATTTATCAAAGAGTTGATTATTTCCACAGTGTATATATAATTTGTAAGTAATCCACTTAAAAGCTTTTGTGAATACCAAATGTTCTTTGATTGGCAGCTAACCATCTAGGCACCTACTGGGAACCCCAGGAGATTTGACTTATATGAAATGCGTCATTCTTCATTAATATAAGAGATGGAAGAATGAAAACTGAATTACTTTTTAGATAAGCTAAAACGGCAATATGTTACTCACAACTAAAATTGTAGATATTTATTATATTGGTAATATTGCATTATTATATGTATAAAAATGAAAAAAAAAAATAATGCATATCCTGTTCTTTCAACTGTTTTGCAGAAAGGACTTTTCTTCTTGTTGTCTATGTATCCTCTAAGCAATAACAAATGATATACCCCTAACTCAAATAACTAAGAGAAAGGGCCTTCCCCCTTATCAGTCTCTAGGCGATAAGCCTTAATAAATGTAGACAGCAAGATTGAGATCTATAAAAAATGACCACAGAACTCACACCACTAAGCAGGTGATGCCAAAACTGTGCAGAGCAAAATCAATAGTGATACAAATGTATCTGATGATACACACAGTTAAACTAATGTAACAGGGAACTCACTGATAGTCCTTAATATGTTGCAGTATCCAGGTTCCAGAAAAACATTAAAGAAATCACCAAATGGTGAAAATTATCTGAAAAAGAGCTTTTATCTGGAGTTATGTTTTTCCTGTATTACAATTGCATCACTATTGATATGCCAGGTTTGGCATCACCCGTTTACCAGTGTGAGTTCTCTAGTTATATACTCAGCTATTACTCACCTTCACTACAATTGACTAATATTTATATATATATTTATATATATATATATATATATATATATATATATATATTGATTTTAGTTTTTAGTGGATTTTGTCTATTTATATATTAAAATAAAGCATTACCTTTTAATCTATATCCAGTTGGTCTTTAAACCACAATCTTGCTGTATATATATTTGAAAAAATAAAATTATACCAAACTAATCCATACACCAGATGGCACGAATTTATGTATAATTCTGGCACAAAGAAAAAAAAATGTCCACTGCCATACAAAGCATAATTTATTTTAATGACAGATATTAATTGCTCTACGTTATCCTGTGTTTTCTGAACCACTACCTGATAAGAAAAGTGTGTAAAGAAAAAATATCTTAATTATATCTGCATAGGATGGTTTTTTTTATCCATCAAAAAAGGAAGTTGGCAAAAGCAAACATAGAAGAAGGCAATAACTCACAAAGGACATTTATTATTATATTTCCAGATTGCAGCCATGCCCCTGATGGGAAGCAAATCGGAAGATGCCTCCAGGAACTTTGGAGCATTATTAGTCTCTGCAGCAATTGGCTAATTGGAGTTCTCACTTATGTTCTCAAAGGATCCCATTTTTTTTTGTTGAAGGGGAATCGCAAAGCAATGATGTGTCTTGTGGGATAACTTGGCACATACTGAATAGACCAGCAGATTTTTTAAGGCAGATCCAAACAGTGACAAATTGATTCTGTCAAAGTATTTTTCAAGGCCTGCTTGTAAGCCAAACATATAAATCTGAGCCAAACAATTCTGGACCCACATAATTGCAACTCGGCTGGGAATTTTTCTTCTTTTTAAATTAACAGTTTCAAAATGGAGCCAAAAAAAACATTTTTTATAAACTATGTGTGAAACTTATTGGTGAAACTGGCATTTTGGTGGGTCACTTTCTAAATTATGTGAAAATTGTGCGAAAATGTATCCAAAATATGAAATACAGGAAAATCTGTGGGGAATGGATTCCAAGGTCCCCCAACAATAGCTAAAACCATGGGTATTAGCGAACGCTAAATATATGTATAGAGAGAGAGTGATCATATTATTAAGTAAAATAAGAGAGTAAATTAGTTAAAAGTAGCATATCCAGCATTGATGTCCATTGTATCCAGCAGGGATATGCTGTCCAAAGGTACGAATAACATCCTAGATGAGATCTCGAAAGATTATCACGTGTTACATCCAGGCCATGATCAAGTGCGGTTGTGTGAAACCACAGGTGAGGAAGTCGCATGTAAGGGGGTTTCCCTGTACAGTTCAGCAACTTTCACAGTGACTTACAGGTCTGTGATATGTAAATTCAACAGACATACGACATAAAACATCACTAATTACTATTTTGAACTCATTTTTTCTATTGCAGTCAATGACATGAGATAAATTAGATCAGGTCATTGTAAGGACCCTATTATATGAAGAGACTGATTTAAAGAGGCATTAAACCTTAAAAATATAAAATAGAGATTCACAAAATGATTTCTCCCAGGTGTTTGTTAACTAACAAGGACTATGGGATAGTTTTACCTGTGCATATATTTGCAATGTTTGTGTCTTTATTTAAACACACAAATAAATTCTTTGGTTTTGTGCTTTCCACAATAACATTTGTTTAACTAGAATTATTTTGGGCACTCTTTGCTTATATGACCTGATCCAGGAGAGTGAGCACTTGGTGTTTTTTTGTCATTATCATGACTTCTCAGTCAGTAAAATGGCATAAATACAGGAAGAGAAATGTTATATAATATGGTTCCAATCTGCAGAATACAATTGTCACATGTTTGATTCTGTAGTTATTTATATGGGATTAAGTAGTGGTTACATTCACGTGTTAAACATTTACTGGGCCATGTATATAAGAATACTCAGTACTACTGCATTTGCAGACATGCGCTGCCAGGCATTCGGTTCTGGGACTAAGAATGAAACCATGAATTAAGTTATACAAATAAAAATACATATGTGCTATCATCACGATGATACTAGGCAACATGTGTTATAACACAGCAGAGATTTGTTGAAACTTGACTCATGTAGATAGTGTAATCTGTTTTAATTAAGACTCTTCCAATAATTCTCTGCGGATTCTCACCATATGTTGGATAGCATTACATATTTCTAAATATATGAAGCCGTCATAGGAATGTATGTTCAAATTTTAGCTGAATATTTAGTATCAATCTTTGTGGAGCCATAGATCATGCCTTGGGCTTCATAACCAAGCTGGTAAATTAATAACGAAAATCACACTGATCACAACTATATGATGGAATAACCAGTCACGCATTAAAGAACGTGGTGCGCTTCAAGGATTTTGAGGGTCAAGGAATCTGCCTCGCAACTGAGGCAGTGTTCCTGGATCCAACTGCAGGTTTAGAGGTCATGTGATCACTGTGCTGACCAATGACAACTATCACATGCGTTCCCATAACAAAGTCAATGATTTCAAACACTGACTTTGTGTGTGACTCTCTGTACCTCTTACACTAGCCAGTGTCTGACAGTTCAGTGTTACATAGTGCCAGCACTAGTTTTAGTAACATGTATTAGTTAACCCATCCCATCCATTTCTGATCACAATTGAAAACCATGATCAGTGTCCTTACTACTTTGTGGTCCTCAATTTATGTTCCTCACTGTTTGAAAACGTTTTTTATGGTTTTAAAGTTTCTTTTTTTAATTTAATTTCAGTTAACTCTTGCAGGCTTATGCTATTTCAGACTTTGTTTTACTGTATATATTTTTTTCTACTGTCTCGGAATGCTGTTTTTCATTTTACTAGACAATCAAATTTATATCTCTGTATGAGTAGATCCTTCCAACCGATACTGAACTACAGGTAAAAAGAAAGAATTAAGATAAGTCTGTTTGTATAGAGTCTATAGAATATGTTGTTGTCTTGTTGTTGAAGGCATTTCAGATTCAGCTGTGTAACTATGGGTTCTGGGAGGGAGGATTAGATTCCTGAGGTAAAGCAAGTGGACATTGTCCATGATAACACCTAACAGGGATTTATCTCTCAGACAGTTGGTGTGGGGCAGTGGGGGCCATGGGAGATGGGATGTGAAAGAGTCTCTGCTATATGATATGATTGCTTGCACAATCAAATGTAAATGTTTAATTGTATTCAGTATATATATATACGAAATCCATCGGACATACTTTATGTCCAAATCGAATCAAATGTTATCAATATATATATTTTTTTATTTTGTTTTAAAGAACAAATGAAAATTCATTCTGGTCTTTGCCACACTAAGTAACCCTGGTCCTGAAGGGGGATTCATTAACTTGAACAATTTTAGATAAAAATGCTTTAATAACGGACTTCAAATTAAGTACTCTATTTAGTGCTCTTTGCTTCATTTAGTAGTATCAGAGATCTTCCCTCATCCAACCTAACATGAAAGATATAACCCAACATTCCGCACTCAGCACCCTGATAGAGTTTTACCTTTGTAAAGTTGTTGTTGTTAATATCAGATATGTATCACTAAATTAGTAAAATAAGTGATTTACACTCAGTTATGACAAATTTGTCATAGAATGGTATGTGTGACAGATCAACTGAGAACAGACAAAGAAGAACGAACAGAACGGCATGTCCCATGAAAAGGGACCACTCAGAACTAACTCACACGGTTTTTCTGCTCACTTGCGCCTTTACAGAGCAAGAATATCCATGAACATTTCAATGAATTGTGTTTTACTTGCTGTACCATTAACTTAAGACTCACTAAACTAAACATTATTTATACTGTGAACGTAGAGAATAAAAAAGGACGAACAATTACCTATAGAAGGTGTTGGCAAAGTTGCATGCAAATGCATAAAAATAAGAGAACATATGTTTTAACCCCTTCGCGACACAGGACGGACTAGGTCCGTCCTGTGTGGCGAAGCGTTAGTGACACAGGACGGACCTAGTCCGTCCTGTGTCAAAACGAGCACTGAAAGCGGAGTTTTTCCGCTTTCAGTGCTCAAGCCGCATTGTAACGATGCTTCCGTGTGGAAGCATCGTACAATACTAAAAAAAAATGCCCGTCGGCATTTCGATCGCTCCGGAGAGCGATCGAAATGCCGGTTTTAAAGGCACAGTGCCTTTAAAACGACGGGCATTAAAAAATGAGCATAGAAAGCGAATTTTTCGCTTCCTATGCTCAGAAAGTGTTCCTGATTGCCTCGCAAGTCGAGGCAATCAGGAACACAAAAAAAAATGCACGATCTTGGTCACTGAGTGACCAAGATGGCGCTGTCCTTCTAAGGGCAAGAGCACAGGAGGCAGGAAGTACCTGCTTCCTGTGCT
This sequence comes from Pelodytes ibericus, assembly GCA_036172795.1. Taxonomy (NCBI): domain Eukaryota; kingdom Metazoa; phylum Chordata; class Amphibia; order Anura; family Pelodytidae; genus Pelodytes; species Pelodytes ibericus. The sequence continues at coordinate 90,954,284 of CM069859.1, read as the reverse complement.
CTCTGGCTGTCACACGATTGCCTCTTCACAGAGGCAATCAGTGACTGCCAGGCACACTGACAGGCAGTGGGGATGCTCTGCTGAACATCCCCACTGACTGGTCAGATCAATATTAACCCTATATTGATCTGACCAGTTATGATCTGCCTCCCTCTCCTCACATTTTTTTAGTGAGGGAGAGAGACAGATCAAAGTTCTAAAAGTAAAAAAAAAACAATAAACACACAACACAAAAAAAATTTTTATTAAAGCAATTCCCTGCGTTTAACCCCTTCCCTGCATCAGCGCATTTATTTTTGCCATTTGTGCATTTTTTAGGGGTTAATTTTTTTTGTACTGTCATTTATTACAGTACTAAAAAGGCTCTTCTAAGAGTTATTAACCCCTTCTTTGCCGTCGATCACTGCTTACGCAATGATATTGACGCCAAAGCAATTTTTATCTGTCTGCATATTTTGATTTTATTTTTTTTACACATACCCGCTAGGGGATTACATGTAAAGTAAAAATATTTGAGTTTTTTTTTTTAAGCTGCCTGAGTGCATAACGATCAGTAACAGCGAATTAGTGGCAAAGGCGGTTTGGTGATTTCTCAATTAAGCTCACCATTCGCCCTGGTCAGATCAAAATTGGTCGGATCAATATTCACAAATATTGATCTGCCTCCCTCTCCTCACTTACATTTTTGTGACGGAAAGAGACAGATCAGTATTAGTGATATAAAATAACATTTTATAAAATTGTCAGGTTTTATGAAAGTCTTTCACTGTGTATTAACCCCTTCCCTGCCATTCATCACTGTGTAAGCAGTAATCTTGCACAGCAACAGTATGTTTTTCTGTCTGCACTGTTTTATGGATTAATTTCTTTGTACTGTAATGTATTACAGTACTAGATAGGCTCTTCTAAGAGCTATTGACCCCTTCTTTGCTCGAGATCACTGCTTACGCACTGATTCTGAGGCCGCGGACTCAGGGTTCGATTTTGACCCTATTCAGCTTTCTGATACATCATCTAGCGATGTATCGGTTGGCTGCTGAGCCCTTGCCACAAGTAGTGATGGGGGTCTACCGATAAAAAAATATATGGTTTGGTGGGGGTAAATTACATTGGCTGGCTTCAAAGATATATCCCATAAAGGACACGTACGCAGGTTGACTACATGTCAAAATTCCAAGTTGGAATTTTGAGATGCGCATCTCACAAATGTTGCCTTCTAGCCAAAAACAAACCAACAAACCTATGCATGGGTGCTATCCCTGTACTCGGGAGATGTTGCTGAACACATATTGGGTTGTTGTTTGGCAGTGACATATACCAGAATCTGTGAATTCATGCCTGAAGTACAATGCATGTGGAAAAAACCTCCCAAAAAAGTACTACCACAAACTTTTACAAAGGCTGGTGGTAGAATTAGTACCTATACAGTATTAAAATACCACCATTTGAAATACCTTAGGATGTCTATTTTCCAAAAATATATGGTTTGATGGGGTAAAATTCATTGGACGACTTCAAAAATGTTCCAAATGGAACATGGGCGCAGGCTGACTACATGTCAAAATTCCAGGTTGGAATTGCGCACCCCCTAAATGTGGAATTTTAGACCCAATACAAACCAACAAACCTATGCATGGGGGGTATCCCTGTACTCAGGAGATGTTGCTGAACACATATTGAGGTGTTGGTTGGCAGTGGCAAATACCAGAATCTGAAAATTCCTGCCTGAACTACAATGTGTGTGGGGAAAAAATGACATCCCAACCCTTTGACATAGGTTGGTGGTAGAATTAGCACTTGGAAAGTGTTAAAATACCACAATTTTAAAAACCCTAGGATGTGTAGTTTTCCAAAATATATGGTTTTATGGGGTAAAATACTTTGACAGGCTTCAAAAGTGTCCCAAATGGAACATGGGCGCAGGCTGACTACATGTCAAAATTCCAAGTTGGAAATGCACCCCCCCTAAACATGGCCTTTTAGCCCCCAAATAATCTAACTAACCTACACATGGGTGGTATCCCTGTACTCAGGAGATGTTGCTGAACACATATTAATGTGTTTTGTGGCACTGACACATAATAGGATCTATGAATTCATGCCCGATGTACAATGAATGTGAAAAACAAATTACTATCCATAACATTGACATAGGCTGGTGGTAGAATTAGTGCATGGAAAGTGTTAAAATACTACCATTTGAAATACCCTAGGGTGTCTAGTTTTCAAAAATATATGGTTTTGTGGGATAGAATACACTTTTTGGCTTCAAAAATGTCCCAAATGGGACATCGGCGCAGGTTTTCTGCACGTCAGAATTCCAAGTTGGAAAACCAAAAAGCGCACCTCTCAAATGTGGCCTTTTAACCCCCAAATAACCTAACCAACCTATACATGGGTGGTATCCCTGTACTCAGGAGATGTTGCTAAACACATATTGAGGTGTTGTTTGGCACTGACATATAACAGGATCTGTGAATTCATGCCCAAAGTACTATGTATGTGAAAAAAAATTACTATCCATAACATTGACATAGGCTGGTAGTATAATTAGTGCATGGAAAGTGTTAAAATACTACCATTTGAAATACCCTAGGGTGTCTAGTTTTCAAAAATATATGGTTTTGTGGGATAGAATACACTTTTTGGCTTCAAAAATGGCCCAAATGGGACATGGGAGCAGGTTTTCTGCACGTCAGAATTCCAAGTTGGAAAACCAAAAAGCGCACCTCTCAAATGTGGCCTTTTAACCCCCAAATAACCTAACCAACCTATACATGGGTGGTATCCCTGTACTCAGGAGATGTTGCTAAACACATATTGAGGTGTTGTTTGGCACTGACATATAACAGGATCTGTGAATTCATGCCCAAAGTACTATGTATGTGAAAAAAAATTACTATCCATAACATTGACATAGGCTGGTAGTATAATTAGTGCATGGAAAGTGTTAAAATACTACCATTTGAAATACCCTAGGGTGTCTAGTTTTCAAAAATATATGGTTTTGTGGGATAGAATACACTTTTTGGCTTCAAAAATGTCCCAAATGGGACATGGGAGCAGGTTTTCTGCACGTCAGAATTCCAAGTTGGAAAACCAAAAAGCGCACCTCTCAAATGTGGCCTTTTAACCCCCAAATAACCTAACCAACCTATACATGGGGGGTATCCCTGTACTCAGGAGATGTTGCTGAACACATATTGAGGTGTTGTTTGGCACTGACATATAACAGGATCTGTGAATTCATGCACAAAGTACAATGTATGTGAAAAAAAATTACTACCCAAAACATTGACATAGGCTGGTAGTATAATTAGTGCATGGAAAGTGTTAAAATACTACCATTTGAAATACCCTAGGGTGTCTAGTTTAAAAATATATATGGTTTTGTGGGGTAGAATACACTTTCTGGCTTCAAAAATGTCCCAAATGGGACATGGGCACAAGTTTTCTGCATGTCAGAATTCCAAGTTGGAAAACCAAAATGCGCACCCCCTAAATGTGGCCTTTTAGCCCCAAAACAAACCAACAAACCTATGCATGGGTGGTATCCCTGTACTCAGGAGATGTTGCTGAACACATATTGAGGTGTTATTTTGAAATATCCCTTCACATTTTAAGGTAATGTTTACCTAAATTGCAATATATGTGAAAAATTAAAAAAAAAAAAGATTTTTTGCTGCAAACTTTGGCATAGATTGGTGGTAAAATGGCTACATGAAATGTGTCAAAATACCCCAAGTTAAATGCCCTGAGTTGTCTAGTTTTCAAAAATATGTACATGTTGGGGGTCATTCATGGATTTAGTACAGAAATCAGTGTTACAATGTCACTATCGCTAATTTTGAAAGAAAGGATTTTAAAATAGCTTTGCACCACTTATAGTTCTGGCCCTGTAACATGAATAAAAAAGCACAAAAACATAAAAACATGGGCTATTTCTGAACTCAGGACATATATTAGAAACTTTTTAGCAGTGTTTTTTTGTTGTCTCTTGTACATGAGTATACGATTTTTCAAATAAAAGTCATAAAAAAAGTATTTTTTCATTTTTTTTTGCCATATTTTATTATTTTTTTTACATCAAATTATATGCTATTATCAAAATATTGGTATCAAAAGAAAGCCCTTCTTATAACGATAAAAACAACATATAGTTTGTGCGGGTACACTAAATGAGACAGAAATAAATTACAGCAAAACACAAACACCTCAGAAATGTTAAAACAGCCCATGTCACCAAGCGTCGGACAAGCCAAAAAAGTCATGTCACTAAGGGGTTAAATGTGTCTGTGGTGTCTACTGTTTATGACATCACCTGTGGCTTGAAAGGTGTAATTTGCATATCAAGTCACAAGGTGATGTCACAAACAAGAGAGACATTTATATGGACAAAAGTATTGGGACACTTGACCATTACACCAACAGGGATTTTTATGACATGGCATTCTACATTGATATTAAGCCCTTCATGATGCATGGTGCTTGCGTCACTGACAATGCAAAAACCAAAACGCCAGGTTTTGTTCCTGGCCACCGATCACAAGCTGATAGGTAGTCAGGAACACAATGGCAGAGACCCGATCAGGGTCTTACTATGCCCTGTGGGTCCCTGTAAAAAGAACCCGAGACCCCCCAACGTCACTTTTTACATCATGGAGGCATGCCCAAAGCCGGAAGTTCGGACACAGCGCGATTTAGTGAAATGTACATTTTCACTGTCAGACTCAAAGTGGCCTCATCTGACCGTCCCTGCAGCAGGATCTGAGCACAGCTTATCGCGGGGAGCCGTTCTATGCTATCTTTTGGGACCTGTAAAATTAGGACGGCATAGAAAGTCATAGCGTGAAGAAGGGGTTAATATGTAGTTGTCCCCCCCTTTGCAGTTATCACAGCTTCCATTCTTCTTGGAATGCATTCCACAAGATTTTGGAGTGTTTCTGTGGGAATTTTTGCCCATTCATCTAGTAGGGAATTTGTGAAGTCATTCACTGATGTTGGAGGAGAAGGTCTGGCTCGCAATCTCTGTTCTAGTTCATCCCAAAGTTGTTTGATGGGGTTGAGTTCTTCCACACCAAACGTATCCAACCATGTCTTTATGGGCCTTGCTTTATGCACTGGGGTACAGTCATGTTGGAATAGAAAAGGGCCTTACACAAACTTTTCCCACAAAGTTGACAGCATAGCATTGTCTTGGTATGCTGAAGCATTAAGCATTAAGATTTCCCTTCACTGGAAGTAAGGGGCCTTGCCCACCCCCTGAAAATGAAAAACAGCCCCATGCCATTATCCCTGCAGTACCAAACTTTAAAGTCCGCACAATGCAGTCAGGGGGGTAACGTTCTCCTGGCATCCAGAAAACATCAGACTGCCAACCATTGAAGACTTCACAGAAAATGTTTCCACTACTCCCAAGGCCAGTGGTGGAGTGCATAACACCACTCAATCTGACCCTGGCATTATACTTGGTGATGTGAGAATTCATGCAGCTGCTCGGCCATGGAAACCCATTCCATGAAGCTTCCACCATACATTTTTTGTGCTGATATTTATTCCAATTGAAGTTTAGAACTTATTTCTTTTTTATTTCTAATTTTATGCATTTGTTTTCAACGTTGCTAATACAATGTATAGATTTGTCATCATTTTTTAATCTCTACATTCACAGTATAAGTAATGTTTAGGTTGACACAGTCCCTTTAAAGATAATTAAATCACACTTTTTTTGTGATTTTAATTTTAGAAACTATTGTATCTTTGTCCTCTGTGGTTTATGCATGCTATGTAGTAGAAATTTCTATTGTACAACCTCCTAGGTGATACAAAGAAAAGATGTAGTATGAATCCATACATAAATTGTACATAATAGCAGAGACCACTGGTTAGCGACATTATGATTTATTCCTTTCATGATTTCTGTACAATTGTGAAAATAGTATGTTTCCAGCTGTTTAAATCAGTACTGATTTTCTGATGCAAGAAACACTTGATTGGCCAGAATGCAGGACTCTAATATTAATAACAAACTTAACTAACTAAATAAGGATCATCATGATTGTTTTGTTGTCTCCTTTTGTCTTTAAAGCCATAGACAGTAAGTTTTGTGATGAAGACATCAGCATGAAATGCAAAAAAAAACTCCTCCCCACAATAACCAGAACTAACAGAGCATATATTTGCCATTGATATGACATATGAAGGTGATGAACCACAATGATTAATTAGAGTAATTAGAAAAGAGACTAAAAGAGCAGCTGATGATTGCAGTATTATATTGCTATGCATCAATGTTTACACCTTTGTGGCCCAAGGTTCACTAAGCAGCATTATGTATTTATATTAATATATATATATTTAAATATAAATATAAATATATCCATATATATGCATACATGTATGTGTATATGTATATAAATATAAATAAGGAAACCTATAGAATTTTTTTAGAAACAAGTAATTTTTCTCTGACATCTAATGTAAGCACTGATATGCACACGACAATATTTGGTAGTACTTACATATTAAATTAATTTAAATAAAAATATTTTAATTCCGTTTGTTGTTTTGAATCAGAATATACAAAGTAGTCTATACTTGTTCACTTCAGAAATATCTGAGAAGGAGGAAACTGAAAGACACAACAGGAAGTCAGAGAAGCCAAAAAAATGGCTTCCCCAGATATTACTAGCCCATGAAGAATCACTAATCAACACAGTTTAGTGTGAACACTGGTTGACACTGATCAGCCATGACATTATGACCACCTGCCTAATATTGTTTAGGTCCCATTTTGATGCCAAAACAATCCTGACCCACTGAGGCATGGACTCCACTAGACCTCTGAAGGTGTGCTGTGTTATCTGCCACAAAGACGTTAGCAGCAGATCCTTTAAGTGCTGTAAGTTGCAAGGTGGGGCCTCCATGGATCGGAACTTGTTTGTCCAACACAACCCACAGATGCTCGCTTGAAATGAGATCTGGGAAATTTGGAGGCCAAGTCAAAACCTTGAACTCATTGTGTTCCTCAAACCATTCCTGAACCATTTTTGCTTTGTGGCATGGCACATTATCCTTGATAAAGAGGCCAATTGCATCAGGGAATACCGTTTCCATGAAAGGGGGTACATGATGTGCAGCAATGCTTAAGTCAGTGGTGAATGTCGAAGTAACATTCACCTGAATGTCAGGACCCAAGGTTTCCGAGCATAAATTTGCCCAGAGCATCACACGGCCTGCTGTAACCGCTAAGTACCCTATTTCTGTCCATAACGTCTTAATTGCTTAGAATTTAACAGGGCTAACCATACAGGTATCATTTAACAACAATATTATATAGATCAGCAGGTTTCTCTATTTAAATTAATAAATAATTGAGAATACAATAAAAAATAGGGAGTTGGAAGCAATAACCCTTTGTCTTTTTAAATATTTTATTGAAATAAAAACAGCTTAAAAATCCATAATATAAGCAGAGTAAAAAAAGTTAAATGTATATGCTTGCAATAAGTAAATAAAATCAAATACCCTCCTGGTTGTTTACAGGTTAATCTCCCATTCTTGTGTTAATGCTGTCGCATCAACATAGTCTCCTCATTCTGTGCCAACTAACTGATAATTGGTGTTTATATAGATTTTAGATAACCTTACTTCCGGTCATTTAAGGGCAGGAAAAATACCAAATGATACATTTAAAACAGGTAACTATGGTTTACTTTGGGGTAAATCTCGGTCAGTCAAGAAAATATTAATTAACCTTTAGTCTTGATTTCTTGGCAAACAGTCAAGGTCAAGACATAATAATGAGGTACATGTCCTGGCCTAGCAGAACAAAATGGCGTCTATAGTCTAAACATCTTACTTGCGTAGCTGGGCGTGAAAGAACACAGTTGAAGCAACAAAACTTTCCACTGTAAGTAACAAGGTGGAAGAAGGGGGGTAACGAAACTGTCATTTTAGCAAGTGCCCATAACACTGCGTCAGCTTGCCACCTGTCAGTGATCATAATGTTATGGCTGATCGGGTTATATCACATTAAAAGTAAATAATACTGTGGGCATGTTATGGTCTATAGATATTTTTTTATAAACATACCCCTTTTCTATGTTATTCCATGAATTCATTTAATTATGTGCTTTATTAAACTATCTTAAAATGGGATAGAAAGCCTGATGTTTTTTGTGCAAGCAAACTGGATGCAGTCTAAAATCACTGGCCATGACATGGACAATAAGGTGAATTAAATAGTAAAATATTTGGCAATAAATAAGTATAAAACACGGGTTGCCCAAATCGATCACTTCCTTGTGAACTTTGTTATTCGCATATGTGTTTTACTGCATTTGTTAGAAGATGCTTACATCATTTTTTTTTTCCATTTTATACTGGAAATCTATTTGCTGCTTAACCTCTGCCCATTGGATACCTCCTTTCTTTTTCCATTGTCTAGCTATGCATATTTTGCTCGCTAGCAGTATATGCAAGGTGAGTATTCTCTGACACTTATTTCCAATCAACTGGATGTTAAAAAGAAAGGATTCTGCTCCAAGATTAATGTTAAGGCCCATCAAGCTACTCAATAGATCTTGTAGCTTCAGAATGGTAGGTTTTAGGTATGAGCAATGCCACCATATGTGGAACAGTGAACCTATTTCTCTATCACACCTCCAGCATGTAGAGGTTAAGTCTGAGTTTATCCTATGTAATCTAGTTGGAACTAGGTACCACCTTGTATTAATTTTATACTGTAGTTCCCTAAGATTTATACTATGTACATTTTTTAGCAACAATGATATTGCGTGCGCCCAATCATTATAAGTAAGGCATACTCCTAGATCATTCTCCCATTTAATCCATGGAGTTGCCCTCTCTGGTGACTGTAGGTTAGACAAAAAATGGGATACACTCGACACTATTTTTTTCTTTAAATGTTTCGCTATTAATTCCAGTATAAAATGGAGGTAGCTTTTTACCAAAAGCTAGACCAATTAGACAAATTCCATCAAATTTGGGCACCTTGGAAAATATATAACAACTATTAGATGGACTGACTCCCTCATCCAAAGCCCCCCCCCCCCCCCCCCCCCCTTGCTCTCTTTATCCCCCTGAACGGAATGAATGGGGTCTGGTTGAGAGAGTGTGATAAAATAGGAATGGAAATTAACCATAGAAAAGACTTGATCACATTGAACTCAACCGATTTGAATGTTTTAGTCTAATTGCCTCAAGGAAGAAAAATGGGAATTTTACCATTTTGTGTATGTCTATCACACAATAATAAAGAAAAAGATTTTATATTATAAAGAAAAAAAGAAAAGAGAAGAGACCAACAGGGCAGAATAATGACAGAAACTATGAAAATAACAATTTGGTAATAAATAAAATGGCCAAAGGATGCAATTAAAAATAATTTGATTGAATTTTCAATCATGAGGAACCTAAGAAACATTTATTGTCTGATGGCTAAAAAAAAAAAAAAAAAAAAAAAAGAAGATGCTTACATAAGTTGTAAATCTTAGGCAGCAGCATTACATAGAGAATACATATATATGGCCTAGAGGTGTAACTACTTTGAGAGTCATTCATTTTATAATGGGTTTAAGAAACAAGCATTGACCTTGAAGCTATTTCAAGACCTTCCTGTAACCATTTCATCAAAATAACAGAATAAAGAACCAATCTACAGACAAAAATGATATAGTGAGTGACATGTGTGTTGGTGAGAGTGAAAAATACAAGGGGAAAATGTATTACACCAAATGTAAATTTTACTATTCTTAGTTGTTACTATCATGTAAAATTATGTAAGAGTGCATAATTATTCACCTAGATGAATGTTTGAACAACTCAAGCTACTGTTTTATTAAGCAATGAACTGTGGTAAATTAGCAACCAAATCACAAAGCTTAGACCAACAACAGACAAATTGAAAACGTTCTCCAATTTTGCTTATTTTGTCTGAATAAAAGTCGTTTTGTTTTTTTTCCAGGTAGAAAAATATAAAACAATATGTCTAGAGATAATATATTGAAAAAAACAAACACCTGTGCATATCTTCTATTATCAATTTCAAAAACCCAAGATCCCACTTCAGGGTGTTATAGAAACATGGCAGGAGATAGAGTAGATCACAGTGCACCAACACTTTTGCAAATTGATTTTGTATAGAAATAGTAATATCAAAATAACTTTTGAACAAAATCAGTGTGTTTCTGTCATGTAAATGGTAATGTAATGATTACAAGAAAAGATAAATACCATCATTTATGTTCATCCTGGCTGCAAAATAAACTCTGATAATCTACTATAAAATTCACAATATAGAAAAAGAGTTAAGTATTAATAACTTACCATCCAATAGACTGAATACAATGTGCTCTTATTTATTTATAAAGTGTTTTTCTCTACTTTTCAAGTATGTCCTCGGACCTTGCAACAGAGTTTCACACTTACAGCAAGAAAAAATATACACACCTACCCACCTACATCCATATGTACACAGGAAAGTTGGGGAGAGGAAATATAGGGTATACAATTATTTGCACCAATCAATAGAGAAAAGAACTCTTATAAATCAATAAGTGTGTGATAATAGGATACAATCCGATATTTAAATATACTTACATTAAATAGCCAACATTATTTCTATTCCAGGTGAAAAACTGAAAAGAATGGCTCCAATAGCAAAAATGTTTTCTTAAAAAAAATGCATTTTCTAAATCATTTTTCGTTTCATGGGATTTTTTCCAAATAAAATGAGATAACATTTGGAGTGCTGACCCCAAAGTAAGATGCATTTCAAATTTCAACTCCCACTGGTACCGCAGTTTCCTAAATAGCATATAACTACTCTTTCTCATACAAGTAAAAAGTGTAAATGAAAACCAGGTTCGCTTATAGATAATAATGTTAAATCGTGCATGATGTAGATGTAATCTACACAATTCAATAGCTTGCTTTTTGAAAGCTCTTTGAAATATTAAGCAAGCCGACGTGTTGAAAATAGTGTTGTACTTTGTGTGCACTCTTTACTCCCCTTAGTAAATGTGGATGACATCTGGAGGCCACTTCATTACTAAATGTGATTAAACGCCAGATCTATTACTAAATTATGGTGTAATGCTGATTGCTAATACAACTTTTGATGTCAAAATAATTAGAAAATTATCAATAATTCATCAAAAACAATTATACTAAGGTTAAGTGCTAATGTTTTTTTAAAGCAGCACTACTTACACCTAGTGTGCATCATTGAACTTCCTTTCCACAAATATATGACAAAAATAAACATGAAGATGAACACTGACGCTTCATCGCGGCAATCTAAGCGCTGACAGTTCAGCACTAAACTGTCAGTGCTTGCAAAACATACACCCCCCCCCAATAAATGAACCCCCCTAAAAGTGACCGACCTCCAAACCCTAACACTAAAATTATCCCCCCAGATCTCTAATACTAAAATTAACCCCCCCGAACCCAATACTAAAATTAACCCCCCCGAACCCAATACTAAAATTAACCCCCCCGAACCCTAAAACTAAAATTAACCCCTCGAACCCTAATACTAAAATTAACCCTACTACTAATGCTACCCACCTGAACCCTAATACTAAAATTAACCCTACTACTGATGCTACCCACCTGAACCCTAATACTAAAATTAACTCCTATTAAACAGTAATAATACTCACCTTCCTAGCACTATGAACTGGCCATCGCATGAGAGAGGATGGTGAAGCGACTGCGCAATGAAATGTCCCCATCCCCGCAGCAGTGGCAAAAGTTGACACATATGGGTCTATTCACCGCAATTTGACCTCCTCAAGCTAAAACTCGAATTTTAGTGAATTGATCCAAAAGTGCACCAAGTGCACCAATATCTATGGACCCCAAATTCCGCTTTATTCCATTTAACTTTTTTAGGGCTGAGCAACACTGTAAAGTGCCTATAACAAGATGCATGACCGTGAACCATTTATGCTCCTACTGTTGTGGATTACATTTCCACATTTCCCATGATGCTCAGCTAGCTGTTGTGGACATTTGACATGAAGCTAAACCTGCGTTTTATGTTTATGACAACCTGAAGCCAATGTCACTATCAAAACATTTTGTGGATGACAGATTCTATTTAAAGAAAAAGAAGATTTCAGCTGTGCACAGTCAAACTGCTAACATAAAGTTAGTTTAATCAACTCTTGCAATCCACCAATATGTCATTTGCCTAACAGGCTTGCAGTCCATTAGCAAGGATAGGTGTCCACAAGGGTTTGGTGCTGAACTCTGCCACCATAGAAAATACATTGGGAGTGCATTTTCTGCAAATACCTAATACATTTGTGCACACAGCATCTGTTTAATTGAGTTCAATCCTAAGCTTTGTAAAGCATGAAGAAGCTGATGACAAATAATGATCTACCTCACTGATCCCAGCAAATAAAGAAAACAAACCAACGTTTTATAATCACTCTAAAGGGAGAAGAAGGTGTCCACAAATCACTTGTGTGCTTACATACCTATACCCATATCTTATACACATCTGCTTCCTGAAAAGTGTGCACAAGAGATGCTTAATAACGAACACACAGTGAGAAGCTGAAACATAAAAGGTTAATTTGAGAGCAGGAAGGTGGAAGACAAGTACAAGGGATAAAGTACAGACCACTTGACTCCAGGGAATAGCTTGCATGTAAAGGAAGCTGAAGTAAAGGTAAGGAAACTAAAATGTAGATAAGCACCAGTGGGATCACCACCACATGAGATCATCTTAGCCTTGCACATCTGCACGGAAGCAGACAAGGGATTGCTGAACAACTGACAGCTATACAGCTCACCACATCCCTGGACTCAAAGCTCTGGAAGGTCCCAGGATCAGGAGTTTAAAGCCAATGCATGCAAGTTCTCAAAAATCTCTCCCTGGAGCAGTAAAAGATATGATACAATAGTATGTAACTAAAAGATAGATTGAATACATCCTGTAAGAGAACAGCTATAATATCTTTGAGATAATTATAATCCCCAATCTATATAAAATGCTGACTTAACTTGAGCACCAGGTGGCTAAAACGATGCATCGCTCTTGGTGAACTACAAATCCCATTATTCTGAGTCAATATGTCTATGTGCATTTACTGGCTTGTTGTAGTACAGCAGTACCTGCAGCACTTCCTGGTTGTTAGATTAAAAACTGCACTTCTTACCATTCTAAAGTTAGTAACAAGTGTATAAACATACCAGTAATAGAAAAGAAATGCTTTGGTTAAATTAATTGACCAAAACATAATTAAGCTCACCCGTCCCATCACGGTACACCCTCAATACAGTAATTTCACATATTCGTGTGCAAAGCTCGGGGCTCAAAGAATCACACTGCCATTTAATGGGGATCATTTAATACTCCTTAGTCCAAGGACAACTGGAGGACAAATGGACGCAAAAATAACTCCTGTTTAATTGAAAGATTACATCAAGTATAGTTGGTGTGTAAAGAGGTGCTTTAATGAAAGAATACAAATAAAGCACTTTATTGAGCACTCATTGCTTCATATCGCTCTAACATGGGTAAGACTTGTTATATGGGTCAGATCTTTATTCACCTGCATGAAGGTTAATGTAGATCTGACCCAACGATGGCTCAATTAAGTACATTATTTGTAGTCTTTCATTAAAACATTTCAATGTAAAATGCCTACACGTGATGCGATCTAATTTGCTGGTAATGTTCCAATACACCATGCAAGGCAGTTAACATAATGCACTGGAAACATAAAGCCTACTGAAAGTGTAAGTAATATGGTAGTGTGGTATATTTAAGATTTGTCCTGCACTAGGTGTGACTAAATTCAAACACCTTCCAAATCTCATTTGTTGCCTGGCTCTCCAAGTTGCACCTCTTCTTCACATCCACCATATTGCCCCCACAAACCTTGCAACAGCATCAGATTGCCCCCACATTCCTTTCCAGCGTCAGATGTATCAGACAGTTCATGTCAGTTTCCGCACTGAACTAACAGCACTTACAAATTGACACTAATATACTACCACTAATAAAGTAACCCCCAACCCTAACCCCTAATACTATGCCTAATACTCACCCAAACTCCTAACCCATATACTAACCCCAAACCGAAATGTTAACCCCACATACTAAGCCTAATACTCACCTCAACCCCTGGTCCATATACTAACCCCAAACCCAAATGTTAACCCCTAATACTAAGCCTAATACTCACCCGAACCGTAATACTAACCCTAAACCCTTAACTTAAGACAAATCCTAATAATAACCCATAATACTAACCCTAAATGCTGCAATGAACTGACCCCGCTGAATGTCCCTCAATGAACCGTCAGCACTGTGTAAATCACTGTGCTATACATCTTGCAATGAAGCGGCCCTGCTAGGTCAATAAATGGCTAAATGTTGCTGTGGTACTGCACAACGTGTCTATCAGGGGCACCCTTAAAAGGACACGTGCGCCTGCTGAGCCCCATGTTGTTCCACATGAGGCATCACACAATTGGCAACTGTATATTACAGCAAAACAAACATGGATATTACCCACAGATAATTGGACAATGAAAAGATATTGGAGATTAAGGCTACTAAATGCCATACAGGATAAATCTCGCAACTTATGAGCATGGAAACTCTACTAAGTTATTTTTACCAGTCTATCCTGTATACAATTTTATATCATTGCGCAATACTATCATTAATGCTCCCTTTGTGAAAAACCTGTTTGAAATATAGTCTCACTGTGCTGAATTCAGTTTTAACTGCTAATTCATGTTCTACTTTTTCTAATACAGCATCATATCTCTGAAAACTGCACCAAAGCATAGAAGACAAACATCTAAACTGCCGCTCAAATAGATGTAAAAAAAATAATGTAATTCGTATCCAACTTTATTACCACTATATCTCAAATTGCATCTTGGGTGCCAAGTGAAAATAGGATCTATTTCCATGAAGAAATGGTTAGTGGATTTACTTTCTTCATTAAGTAGGTTCCTTTAAGCAAAACACTGAGATTGTACTGCCATCTTTAGGCACAAGAAGGTATTTATTTTTTATGTTTAGTATTTTCAGCTTCAAAATACTTTACAGCTTGTAAGTGTCCTTGGCTTCATATGCTTTTCATAAGTATCTAATTATATAAACACCATATCTGATCTGACCTGTATCACTTTCAGTGCATTATTAAAATACAAATACGGTTGTGGACATGTCTGTCATCTATTCATATGCACTGCGCTAACAAGCATTACTGTCTATAAGACACTGGGGATATGAAAAAATTAGCTGTTAATAGCCGACTTGGAAAAATAGACAAGTTGGCGAATTTTTCCAACTCAAATGTTAATACCTGATTCTACAATCTATTTTTTTTTTGGGTGGGACTTACTTTATACTTTAATTCATTCATAGAGTCACCAGCTCCTGCTGTTACAGCCGAATTGCATATCTGACAATTGTACTTTTAAACTACATACGCACCTGCATGGTTCTGCTCTATTCACCCCTGGGTGTTTAGTTTTTTTTTGGGGGGGGGGGGGGGGGACTTACCTTAGACGTTATTCAATTAATAAAGTCCGCAGCCCTTTCTACTTTTATTCCTGACCCTATTGGCTCAGTTGTGTCGCCAACCCAAACAAGCCAAAGAGCCAAAGTGGTCTCTGAATTGCATTTCTGACACAGCCTGTATCGGCAATGCAATTCGGTGGATCCCCGATGGTAAATTGTGCATGCGGGTGTATGGTTGAGACTTTAAAAAAATAAACAAAAATCAATAGGAACTCAATTTCCATAATTCTGCTGTGGAAGAAGCCTCAACCGCACATGCGCACACGCACAGTTCACCATCGGGCATCTAACGAATTGCATTGCCGACACAGGCTGTGCCAGAAATGCAATTCGGAGACCACCTTTGGCTCCTTGGCTTGTTTATGTCGGCGACACAACTGAGCCAATAAGGTCAGGAATAAAAGTAGAAAGGGCTGCAAACTTAATTAATCAAATAACGTTTAAGGTAAGACCCTCCCCCCGCCCCTAAAAAAAACTAAACATCCAGGGGTGAATAGAGCAGAACCATGCAGGTGCGTATGTAGTTTAAAAGTACAATTGTCAGATATGCAATTCGGCTGTAACAGCAGGAGCTGGTGACTCTATGAATGAATTAAAGTATAAAGTAAGTCCCACCCAAAAAAAAAATAGATTCAATTAAGTTAATTATTGACTCAGTATTGTAAAACACTTTAGTTGTCCTTTAAAGGTAAAAGGATTAAGAACTGTTTGGTAAGTACTTCAGCATACCAACTGCTGCCCATTGGCTACAAAAAGCTATCACCATCCAATATAATAATATTTACCTTATTATTTCATGCTTTTATAAAATGTGAAGGCAGTATTATAGTGTGCCATTATTTTTTGCTGTCAATATGAAAATGCTAAATTTGGCACCTACAAAATATAAAAATTCGAGCCCAACAGATAAATAGCCCTCTCATGAGCATATGTTCTATTTGGAGATGTAATTTCTCTTCTCAGCCATATCTACCAGGTAACTTATCTGAACAGTTAATTACTTGCTTAATTAAACCATTTATCATCAGGATATGCTTCATAAAAGCAGATTCATTGCAATAACATATGTGGAATTTAGTGAAGTTTAATTAAAAGCATTAAATGGGGTCATCGATACTTTATGTAATGAATGTGTGACCTGCCAGAGATGGAAGGAGACAGTTATCAATGTCAATACTAACACAACATATAAATGACTGTAAAAAGATTGTAAAGAGTAAATGTAGGTACATTTTCAAAAGTTTAAAGTTAAAATCTCCAAAATACAGTAGCTTGATTTGTGTTGGTGTAAATGTTAAACATATCATTTGCATTTTCAAGAAAAATGACCACATCATTTAGCTTTTTTCACTAGAAGACAAATTGCAAAAAACAGTTGCAAATGAGTTTAGATTAACATTTCACATGCATTGTGTAGGGACAAATGTAGTGAGTTTCTCCTGCAAGAAGAACTACTGAACTATCTGAGTTCTTCTAGCAGAAAAAGTGTATAATGTTTGTCTCATTTCCTCAACCTACCTGTTAGTGAAACTCTCTGGGTTTTGATTTGAGTATATAACAGTTTTCTTTATTCTCAATCACATACAGCCTATTCTACAAATTAAAGTTTGGGGACCTCTCTTTCACTCTCGGCCGGTTACATGTAATTGCAGTACTCATTTTTCACATTTCTATGTGAGTACTTGTTTTAACCAGACACAAGTAATATTCAATTTGCATGTCAAGTTCCATGATTTGAACAGTTTGTATTCTGAGTTTATAAAGGTCTATATTTTCATTTTGGGTGGGTTTTTTCCACTCCCATAAGTGTGTCTGGATTTGCACTGCTACTTTGTGTAACAATTGTGGGGGAACACCATGCCGGAAAAAACATTTGGGGAATATACCAGTATCTGTATGTGATATATTCCTGGTAAGAGGTTATTTGAGTAGTTAGTCTATGAGTGGTAAGTCTATGTGGACTGCCTATCCTTAGTACATTTTGTAGTAATACTGTAGTCTGTAGCTAGTATTTGGTACATTGCCTTGCAGCTTGTTGGACTGTGCCTATGAATTGCATTTTTTTTTAATCAGCTGTGAAAGAATGTAGTTTCTCAATATAATGAACAGAGGTATTTGGATCAATTTCATGCCAAGCAATCACAATAATAGACAGAAAACCTGGCAAGCAAGCTGTCACTCAGAACAGGCTGCCAACTAACATTAGTGGAAATACCGTACTGTACGACAAACTAGGTTTGTCAGAATAACCGATCCAATGATGGTGCTACCATGTAAGCGAATTACGTAGCTGATTAGGGGCCCCCACTTGCTTGGGGCACCACAGTGCCTAACTGAGACCATTATGGTAAGACGGGAAATAGGGGACTCCTTCTAAATCTCCCCTCCCCCAGGGCTTCTGAAATCCTAGAACCATTTCTGGCAAACTCTACAATTCAGTAAGTACATACAGCGCTGTATTTAGTGCAAGGCAAACAATGTAAGTGCCTAGGACGGCACTTGCCTTGTCTGCCTCTGGAGGGGGGCGGCACAAAAAAAAGCTGTGGGGCATGTAATGGGGCATGTCTTGGGTATCTTCTGAGTACTTAAACAATTTTCCTATGTGAAAACAGTAAATTTAGCAAATGAAGAATAATATATATTTATATTTATGTTTACCGTTACACAAATGCAAGTATAGATGTCAATCTTTGGAATGAAAGACTTTCACGCTAAAATAGTCTCGGTTTATCTCGGCAGTGCAACCAATCAAAGCAGATCTGGGCTGTGGCAGGTTATGTCCGCTTACATGTCAATTGATTTCTTTTGCTGATAATTTTTGCATTAAATGAATAATTGTAATACCAAATTGGATTGGGCCTTTACGAATGTTGATTTAAAGCCCTGAATAGGCTGGCAGGTGAATACACACTAAACAAACAACATTCAGCTGCTACAATGAATGATCACATATATCAGGAATATGTATGTTTTCAAGAAAATGGTTCGGTGAGATAAAATATACTGAGAGTAAAGTGGAAATTTTATTGCAAAAATGGCTTTTGATTTACACAATATCCAGAGGGACAGCTGTGAGGAGACAAACTCATTTTCTAACAAGAGTAGATAGAAGACCCATAACCTAAATGTGTTGAGAAATCTAATTTTACCCTTGTGGGCAAAACAAAGTACGTCCATCTTTATCTATATTCCATCAGGTATTAAATGGGATCCTGCAATTGTTTTTTATATGATATATTCAATCCTGAGACAATTTCTAGCTTCCTGAAGGCAAAGCTTTTGATGTCTCAGAAATGGACAATACTACAAGTTACTAAAACAATGGAGAAGTATGAAAATCCAATGTGGATTCTGTTTGATACGGTGCATGTTTCAGTAATCCTTTTTTGAATAGACTTGGGGGAGGGGAGTTTATATATATATATATATATATATATATATATATATATATATATATATATATATATATACATACATATGTCAAAATTACCTTTATATACAAAGCAATCACCATAGTTACCAACCTGAAAGTCACATGATAAACATGCCAAACCATCTTATTGTAGTAATTAAAATCCTAAACCCGAATTGAGAATAAATATAGAGGGAATCTAACATTGGATATCCCAGATTTAAGTGGAACATTCCATGCATCCCCATAGTGAGTAGGAGGAGTCAGGGAGTATATAATTTCAGCATAAAAATTACAAAAGACTACAACAAAGCACATAGCTAATAATATACGGTACCCTAACAGGGCTCCAATGATGATTCATATAATACCTGTTTGTTTAGTCTTCTTGGACATTTAGTATTATGAGTTCTAATTACTGCAAAAGTAATCTTACTTTGTTGCCACTTCTACATGGAGCAGGTTACATGATCAATGCCAGTAAATATGATTTCATTAATTTTGTTAAATAAAGTCATAAATATCACAGGTATTAAATGTTCAATCAATGATTATAGATACTTAATAACATCTTATGCAAATAAACAATAACATTAATACAAGATTCCTCGTTGGTACCCATACTGCCTGGTACATATGTAGCCTATAGGATCATATATCGAAATGACCCGCATTAAACAAACCTATTGGATTTTTATTTTATTTATCTGTACTAATTGTTGATTTCTATTCATGTATTTCTTCTCCACTCACCCCTCTCTTATTTTATCTCTACGTAGCCAGTGAAATCAAATTTCTCCTCTGAATATTCCCCCAACATCAATTAAATATCGTCTTGCAAAAAAGAAGCCAACTGAAAGGTAGTTTTTAATTTCCTCACTCACAGTGTAAGTGTGTGACTTGGAGGTATCAGATTCTCCTGGCTTTTAAGCATTCCGGATCACTCGTATTTAGGGTTGCCACCTTTTTTTCAGAAAAATACCGGTCTTGGTATTGTCTCCATAGACTTAACATTGGCCGAATCGAAGGAATCCCCCAAAGATGCGGCTACTCAATATCCCGGAATTTGATACTGTCGGAAACCAAAGCATTGGGGGTGTTTGGATCAGGACATTTTCGCCATGAAAACCATATGTTTTCAGCGATCTAATATGCACCGATCAACCCTGAACACAATCTGTATTTGGCTAAAATAGCTGTATTTTGGGCATTTCAATTCTCCAGATCTGAGTTTATAAAAAATAAAGATCCCCCTGGGTCAGTTAAAATTAGGAATGCCCAGCCCTATGAAATCCAGGGCTGGGAGCCATCAAAATTACTCCCAGCCCCCTTGTCTCCGGCTATAAGAAATGGGACTGGGAGCTAGATAAGTGCTCCCAGCCACATTGAAAATACACTGGAGGGCTGAGATAGTAGCTCAAAATTCAGTTCTCAATATGTCTCCGATGTGTTGAGAATCAGTCCAGACTTCGGATTAATCAATTTGGGGCTGAAGTCAGCATATATTGAGTAGACCCTTTAGAAAATAGTAATTGGTCTTTAAAAAGGTATATTGGAGTCTATACACAAAGACAAAAAAAGCATGTAGGTGGAAAAAGGAAAGAACGACAGAACTGAGTCTGTGACTAGGCAGTGGAGGATCTGCTTTATTTATTTCTCATTGTCCAAGTCTAATTTCTACAACACAGACATCCATATAAAAACCAGACTTAGAAATAGAAGATTTCATATGATTCAATGTAATTTGTTAACATGCTGTAACCTGTGTTCTATGGTAAACTGTGTTATCACTAGTTGATCTCTGGTTGTAGCTATGGAAAAAAAAAAAATCCACAGATTGCTTAAAGAGACCACTAGATGGTGATCTTATACCCCAATAGTGTTACAAATCATTTTGGTTCATGCAAATTCTGGTAAATTTACCTGTCCATATTTAATAGATAGAAAGGCGAAAGGAGACAGCCAAATAAGCCCCCAAATGCAAATTATTGTATTTGTGTTTTTGGTTTAAAAATTGGAAAATATCTAGCATTTTATTTCCATTGCCATTTATTGCGAGCTTTGCTCAATCAATCTGACTTTACATTAACTCTAGAGCATTTAAATTAGTTTGGAAATTCTTTAAACATAGAATCATAGAAACATAGAATATGTCGGCAGATAAGAACCATTCGGTCCATCTAGTCTGCCCAATAATTTTTTTTTGAGTACTTTTATTAGTCCCCCGTTCCCGGTCTTATAGCTAGGATAGCCTTGTGTCTATCCCACGCATGCTTAAAATCCTTGACTGTGTTTACCTCTACCACTTCTGCTGGCAGGCTATTCCATACATCCACTACCCTCTCAGTAAAGTAATACTTCCTGATATTACTTTTAAATCGTTGCCCCTCTAATTTAAGACTATGTCCTCTTGTTGTGGTAGTTTTTCTTCTTTTAAATATACTCTCTTCCTTTACTGTGTTGATTCCCTTTATGTATTTAAATGTTTCTATCATATCCCCCCTGTTACGTCTTTCCTCCAAGCTATACATGTTAAGATGCTTTAACCTTTCAAGTTTTATCCTTCAACCCATGAACCAGTTTAGTAGCCCTTCTCTGAACTCTCTCCAAAGTATCAATATCCTTCTGGAGATACGGTCTCCAGTACTGCGTACAATACTCCAAGTGAGGTCTCACCAGTGCTCTGTACAATGGCATGAGCACTTCCCTCTTCCTACTGCCAATACCTCTCCCTATGCAACCAAGCATTCTGCTAGCATTTCCTGCTGCTCTATTGCATTGCCTACCTACCTTCAAGTCCTCTGAAATTATTACTCCTAAATCCCTTTCCTCAGATGTTGGAGTTAGGACTGTACCAAAATAGTCTATATTCTGCTTTTGGGTTTTTACGCCCAAGGTGCATAATCTTGCACTTGTCCACATTAAATGTCAGTTGCCACTGCTCTGACCATTTTTCTAGTTTAGCTAAATCATTTGCCATTTGGCTTATCCCTCCATGAATATCAACCCTGCTGCAAATCTTTGTATCATCAGCAAAAAGACATACTTTGCCAAAAAGACCTTCTGCAATATCGCTAATAAAAATATTAAAGAGAATGGGTCCAAGAACAGATCCCTGAGGTACCCCACTAGTAACAAGACCTTGCATCGAGTATACCCCATTGACTACAACCCTCTGTTGCCTGTCACTCAGCCATTGTCTAATCCATTCCACAATATTGAAATCCAAACTCAAAGATTTCAGTTTATTGATAAGCCTTCTATGTGCGACAGTGTCAAAAGCCTTACTGAAATCTAGGTAAGCAATGTCTACTGCACCACCCTGATCTATTATTTTAGTTACCCAATCAAAAAAATCAATAAGATTAGTTTGGCATGATCTCCCTGAAGTAAACCCATGCTGTCTCTGATCTTGAAATCCAAGCAACTTTAGATGTTCAACAATCCTATTCTTTAACAAGGTTTCCATTATTTTCCCCACTACTGAAGTAAGACTTACTGGTCTATAGTTGCCCGCCTCCTCCCTACTACCTTTCTTGTGAATGGGCACAACATTAGCTAATTTCCCATCTTCTGGAACTACTCCCATTAACAATGATTGGTTAAATAAATATGTTAACGGTTTTGCTAGTACACCACTAAGTTCTTTTAATAACTTTGGATGTATCCCATCAGGCCCCATCGAATTATTTGTCTTTACTTTAGACAGCTGAACTAAAACCTCTTCCTCTGAAAACTTACATGCATCAAAAGACTCATTAGTCTTTTTCCCTAAATGAGGTCCCTTACCCTCATTTTCATTTGTAAAAACTGAACAAAAATATTCATTAAGGCAGTCTGCTAAGCCTTTATCCTCTTTTACATAGCATCCTTCTTTTGTTTTTAATCTAACTAATCCTTGTTTTACTTTCCTTTTCTCATTTATGTATCTAAAAAATGTTTTATCCCCCTTTTTCACTGACTGGGCTATAGTCTCTTCTGTGTGTGCTTTGGAAGCTCTTATAGCTTGCTTTGCCTCTTTCTGCCTACTCTTATAGATCTTTCTATCTTTCTCACTCTGAGTATTTTTATAATTACTAAATGCTAGCTTTTTATTTTTTACTATTTTAGTCACCTCTGCAGAGTACCACAGTGGTTTCTTCAATTTTTTGCTCTTACTGACAAGCCTTATGCAATTTTCTGTTGCCTTCAGTAGTGCAACTTTTAGATAATCCCATTTCTCCTGGACTCCATTTAAATTGCTCCAGTCTGATAATGACTCCTTTACACCTAATCTAATTTTAGAAAAGTCTGTTTTTCTAAAATCTAAAACTTTTGTTTTTGTGTGGTGTGACTGCGTCACTGTTCTTATATTAAACCACACTGTCTGGTGATCACTAGATAATAAACTTTCACCTACAGTAATATCTGATAACAAATCTCCATTTGTGAACACTAAGTCTAGTATGGCCTGCTTTCGAGTTGGCTCCTCCACTACTTGTTTTAGAGATAATCCCAGTAGGGAGTTTAGGATATGCGTACTCCTGGCGCAAGTAGCTGTTTTGTATTTCCAGTTCACATCAGGCAGATTAAAGTCACCCATGATGATCACTTCTCCCTTCATTGTCATTTTAGCTATTTCCTCAACTAGTAGATTATCTAACTCCTCTATTTGTCCAGGGGGCCTATAAATCACACCTACCCGAGTTACCATATGATTACCAAATTCTAATGTAACCCAAACTGACTCTATGTTCGCCTCAAAGACAGTGTTTGTGAGAATTTCTGTGCTAGCTGGCTATTTTTAAAACATAAGTAAAGTTCTACCTTCAAGCACTGCTGAGTGAGTAATAAATACCCTATACATTATAATTATGAAGGTAACTAATTAACCAATAAATCCTGAGAGATAGCCATTATATTTATTTCCCCACAATGTAAAGAAACCACAGAAGAAGTTTATAGAGTGCACGTTTACAAACTCCAACACATCTTTCATATTTATTTATGCAAACAAATCATATCCCTCATATAGTAGGTCTAATACAGTGCTGCAGTTATACTGAATCGATGTGGTGGAGCATCCATATGCACTGATCCAAAAGAGTGGATATATAACACAGTGAGAGGTGTGACATTGTTGCTGATTAGTCATTATACATGATGTGCATTTATATCTGGTTGCTATACATTAAAGGCTACGGTGACTCTTTAAAAAAGGCTACTACGTTTTCCAACACAGATTTCAATACTGCTAGGCATTTAGTCAACCTGTGATTGTAGGTGAATTGTTTATTATAAGCTTTTGCTCAAGTGACAGGTTGCAGGATTATTTACCTATTTATATTTATTAGAAAAGGGATCTTTCTACATTTTTTGAATGATTACATGTTCTTTATGAAAATGTTTCCTATTTGATATGTTTTTTTGCCATGTTTTGTTTTTCTACACATGCACATTCTTGAGTAAAATGTTAGCAAAAAGGTATATCACTTCATAAAATGATTTTCTACTTCTTTTATTGATTAAGTCGCATGCAATCTTGTGGGACCAATTTTCATTCTCAGTTGTTTGGGACACGAAAAAAATAAATACTATGACACAGGTCTGAGGATGCGCATTGCAATACATAAATTCAGTGTGCAACTATACAACATATAATTGTACATGTGCATTAACACGGTCATTTTGAGTGGCAGCACTCCCGCTCCTGACACTCAACCTCCCAAGTCCCCCTATTTCTCCCCCAATATCCTGCTTTTTCCCTCCTAAATCACTTCCAGTTGAGGTTCACTGTACACAGAGCAACTCTGCATTCTAATTTTTCTTTCCCAACAAAGAGCTGTGAAACATTGTTTTACTGCCCTAATAATTGCCCTGTGGAGCAGATTTCCTCTTTACAGCCCATCCAATTCCAGAACAACACTTATTCACTTATTCATTTATTCAATAAAGCTATCACCTACACGATTCTCCTTACCATCAAGGTTCTTCAGTTCTCTTTTTACGTGTGATCTACGATCATCTGTCATGTGCCTGAATGTCCTCTACAGTTATTTATTTCTAACAATCATATTCATATAAAGCTTAAAGAAAATATCAAGGTTGAAAAATGTATAATTCGCCTTCACAAGTGAAAATAAAGAATTTGAAGATAATAATAATAATAAATATCCAGTTTTCATCATGTTCGGTCAGCTAATGTATCTTGACCGTTGGTGGCCTATCTACGACTCCGACCTAATATGTGAAAGGCCTCTTGAAGCATAACACTTACCATTTCCGTTGACAGTATTGACAGAAATCAGTTGTCCATTGTTCAGTCTGACTTGGACAGTTTTGTTCTGTATTGATGGCTCCTGGGGTTTCTTTCCTTTTGCTTTAGGGGGTTGAGGAGATATTAGATTATCTGCCGCATCACTGGACCCTCCTGTCGATTTAGTCTGACGTTCATGTCTCTGTCAGGAATAAGATCACATTACTAATGTGCAAATCAGGATCACAGACAATGCTTTGTTTTATGAATATATTAAATTAAATATTTATGTTATCACCCTAAATTCACTTTACATAGAAAGTATATTATATGATATGGCTTGGATTATATATATATATATATATATATATATAAGGTAATATATTCTCCATTAAGAGAATTGACCATCCAGTAGTTGTAGTAGTTCATAATCCTGACTTTATAAGTGCAAAATTTAGATTAATGGACAATGGTTTTGGTGGGAAAGCGCATCTTAACCATTATACATGTGATGTGAATAGGAATTCAGTATGTTTCTCAGGTGTTCATGCCCAGTGCTGCACAATGCCCAATTTATTATATATGTTTGGGATTTAAAACACTTATTGTACTACAATTTTTATAATTTTTGCCATGGCAGGAATCTTGTCCCATTGAACAGTTTAACAGTTTACCCTGTACCACTAAAAGTATTAATTTTGTTAGAAAATTCATACTGCACCACAAGTGGTGTCTGCACATACGACTAAAACAAATATAAACTGGTGACAGAGCCAAAATATGTGTACTTTTTTTGTAGATGATGTATGAAAGACTTTTACAAAATATCGCAGTATTAGAATTAAAACACTTCCACTGAAAATTTAAAAGTTGGCTAAATGGAGTGGAATTTAAAGAGTAAACATTCATGATAAAAAAAACACACAAGGACCATGGTACACAAGACTACACAAATTTATATTATTTCCCCCTTATACACCATTTGTGCTGTTTGCATCAGAGTTGTGTTCTGTTATAAAGCAACATTAGAAATAAATGAGTCTTTTATTATGACAATAGGTACCTCTGTTAAATACTTGTTTACACTCCATCCAAGTACTTAAGCACCTTTGATCCCCGAAGACTATGCTCCCTTCCTTGGAGATTAGTTTATTTAGAGCCGGTGGGACAGCTTCTGCAGCAGAGGTACAAGTTTCCCAGGCAGCAGAACAGACTACATACCTTGCATCACATTGCTTCACTACAATAACCTGCACAGTGATCCACAATTATACTGTGGATAAGGCAATATCCCTGTGCCACTGAAGTTCCTCTAGTAACAGCATAAATAAATACATTCCAGAAGATTATCAGAACTAATATATGCCTACGTGAACTGGCACCATCATCAATGTAGTCACAGTACATTGTATACTGTGTGCCATGGGGAACCCCTTCACGGTATAATTGAGATGAATAGATATGACATAGAACAATACAATAATGCTACAACTGCTTTATAACACTCATAATTATGCAAACTATTGTGTTATTTATTTGATTACTATTGTTATGAAGAGTTTTCAGGGTCTGCTGATTTTTGAAAGCGTCTAGTTACCTAAATGTGGCACCAACTACAGTTTGCTAAATTATAAAATTCTCCCTTGGAATAACAATTATTGGCACTATACTGTAATGGTTGTTCACACCTTGTTTTATGATCTCACTTCAATTTATGTAATTGTCTTTCATTTTTGCTGATGTGAATATGGAATTAGTATTGTGATTCTCCTCAAGATGGACTACACATAAAGAGACTCTGTTACAGTTGAGCGTTTTAGGCTCATTTCTTTAAAAAAAAGTTATGTAATAAAAAATACAGACCATTTTAATATGATTCCATAGATTTAACGTTGACCGTAACCTAATTTTGTACATGCCTGCCGGTAAAATGCTGTCTGGATGGCAATCCTAGACCCATTGGTATTTATATTAAATATCTGCTGTGAAAAAAGTGTATAAACAGAGTTAACTCCGTAAAAACACTAGATACATTCCCAAGCTACCAAAAAAGAACAAGTTAGACTAAATGAGATAATATATGCATTAGTGCAAATATATAAAGTGAATAGAGGCACTGAGAAGTGATAGTGCAGTAAAAACTAGATAATATTGTGCAAAATAGTATTTACTGTATTATCTAGTTTTTACTGCACTATCACTTCTCAGTGCCTCTATTCACTTTATATATTTGCACTAGCGCATATATTATCTCATTTAGTCTAACTTGTTCTTTTTGGTAGCTTAGGAATGTATCCAGTGTTTTTACGGAGTTAACTCTGTTTATACACTTTTTTTTCGCATTTTTAGGGTTTAGTGTAGTATACCTATATACATTCCTGCCCAAATAAGATCTGACTTTTGTTTCCCGCCCCTTTTCTATCCCCTCTTCTGGGTTTAGTCTTTTCGCATATAAAATATCTGCTTTGTATGTTGGGTGGCTAAGAGTGATGTGAACACTTTCTGTGTAAAAATGTTTGTAATTATTGAGTATAACCATCACAGTTAAACATTAGCTATGGTCAGTACTTGCTGACTCACATTACTACAAGTGCACATTTGCTAAACAGTAAGATAAGCTCGGGGTTTCTTCCTTCATTAACCAAGTCCCTTATACATTTATATGAATTATGTTCATATTTTCAAAATGTATTTTAATGGCCACTTCAATTAGGAAAAAATAGATCTTCAAATCTGGTGAAACATGCTGCATTAAGCACTGCTTCTGCATACTCCGAGATGCCTAATTTTGCCATTTTTTAAACATTTATTAAAATAGTTATGCCCTATTGAGCATGCCCAGTACCCCCCACATTAAGAATGAAAAGCAATGTAAGTAAATGTTTTTTTCATATTATGTAAATACTAGACACACAGCAAACATCCCAATATTGCAAATGATACATGGTCACTTAGTAGTTTAGGTTGAAAAGACTTGAGTCCATCAAGTTCAACCCTTTTCCTATTCCTTGTTTACCACTGTTGATCGAAAAGAAGGCAAAGAAAAAACCCTTATTTCAGCAATTTTGAATCCTGCTTTAAATGGGGACAAAAATTCCATCTTGACTCCAAATGGCAAGAAGGTGGATTTTTCTTTCCCCACTGAAAGGGGGGGGGGTTTTAAAGAAAAGTAGAAGCAGGCAGCTAGAACATACATTCGAATGCCGGCGTGGGTCTCTCCTCACGGCGCTCCTGCCGAACACAGCACACAAAATACAGAAAGATTCTTCCTGGTTGCGGTTGAGGAGCACCTCAACCGCAACCAGGAAGAGTCTTTCTGTCTTTTGTGGGGGGTTTTTTAAAGTTTAAGTCATTTAAAACAGCAGCGTGCCTAAATTGAAATGCACCCGGGAACAATGTAATTGAAAAAAAAAAAAAATAGATTTCCATTTAAAAATTAAGTTAATGGTACAGCACCATTTATATCAATTAAGATGGGTTCAACACTTGTGTCTAGTTCAAATATGAGGATCACTGTTAAATTTCTCAGGAACAAAGGCTTACTTTTAGGACCTTTTTTTGATGTTAGAATTATTTCCCCTCTATTATGAATTAGAACATATTTCCTCCTTGTACTTACATTATCCTTTGATTTCCGGAATCCATTTACAGGGGGCAATGAAGAGGCTTTAGAGCTGTAAAACAGAAACATAATTTAATTGAAAATAAAGAGCAGCCAATAAAATATAATCAATCAAAAAGATTACTTTTATTAACAAAAAACTTGGTTTACTATGATTTGAGAAATAGACGCCTGGTCGAAGCCCATGAAGGGCGAAATGCGTTGCGGACTGGACTCATCCTGCTTTGTTACTTCTGTGCTGTATATATATTTTTTATATATATTTAAAGTATTTTATTTATTTACATCTGCTGTGAGGACGATTTTCTACGGTCGTGTGGCGCCCACTCCGTTGGTCAAAAAGATTCTCAATATAAGCATTTGCTATATGTATTAAATGTAATTCTATTTTTCTACTAACTGGACATCTGTTGCTGTGTTTTTCTGAGTACACATACCAGAAGATTGATCACATCAGGATTCATCTGATATCTATACAGATTTGAAGTGCCACTTTGTCTCTACAAGTTTGTAAGTGTCTCCCCCTGAGGGGGATTTAAAGTGCCCTCGTGACTTCAGAACGAGAGATACTAAATCCACTTATATTCTTATTCTCTGACAGAGAGACATAGAATTCACTCATATTTCACCCAAAAAGGTCTTGTGCATTATTTCCACAGTTTGCTCAAAGCGCACTTTATGTTTTTGTGTATTTTGTATTGTGTGTGGTTTAGGGACACACTGCCTAAGTGCTGCTAGAGCTGAGAATACAGCGCTGGGTACACCCTTGTTTTTTACCATACATTTTACAGCTGGTACAATGTCAATCAGATATAACCAGCTAATTTTAAAGTATACAAAACTAAAAGAAAATACACAAACACAAAGCAAATGTCAAACAGACCTTCTGTCATAACTGGCAATGAACTGAAGCATATATTGAACTTGAATGTACAGAATATTCAGATAGTATGTTAAACCTATAAGTGCCTACAGACTAAGCACATACCTAACCAACATTCCCCAATAGTGAACCATGATGTGGGCATGATGTAGATTTGTGGCTTTTGTTATAACTGTAAGTGCCTAGGGTCTATGCACATCATCATAACACAACATGGAATTATAACATAGCTCACACACTGTGGCACGGGCACTGCCAGATAAGTAGTTTCTGGTTGTGCCAGCACTCAGTGCGACATCCCAGCAAATGTATAAACAATTCAGACGCTAAAGAGTGCCTGATTAGTGTCAGAGAACCTTCGCCAAACACTGTTTGCCGGAGGTCTCTCTCCCTCAATGCATAGTGTTAGAAGTTATAAAAAGGCACAATCGATGTTATACATAACAGGCGGCTACTGGGCCTTTTTATAGCTCATCCGACACTTTGCAGTGCGGGAGTTTTTACACATAGCCCCCATTGTCCTAACATGCCCTGATGGTGGCATGTGATGCATGTCCATTTTTTTAGAGTGCTAGTCAATAACACATGCAGTGCACAAATGTGGTGGTTAATAACTCTGCACATGCTCAGGATTCATTCGCCGTTTGACGCAACCAAAATCTACACATTCAGCGTACATAACGCTTTATACATTGGCACACACTCCACTTGTGCCAGCATTTGGGGCAATCTGCGTGTTCGCCATGTTTGTACATGTCCCCCATAGAGTATTATGTGGCTTTCATTTCCTTACTCACCCATGTGCCCTTCTCATAGAAGACTTTGAGAAAATCAGTTCACTATAAGGCAGCTTTTTGAACTTCTCCCTGCCAACAGCTACATAAAACTGCCCATTCTCCAGTTCTGAGCCATTGTGGATAGGATTTCCTTCTAATGTGTATAATCTATTGAGAGATAAAGAAGTACTGTTTAGATGATATTAAGATGTTTTCTATAAAAAAGAATCGTACCCTTCCAAAGAGATTTTAACACACTTCAAATGACTTATAATAATTAGTCCACATCAGTGTCTCATGATAGGACAGACAGACAGACAAACAAACAGACAGACAGATAGATAGAGCAATACATACATACATACATACATACATAGAACTACAAACCGTTCTTCTGGAAACCAGACTTTCACGTATTACTATAGTGTTAAATCACAGATGCCAATACCTGTGCACAGCTCCATTTCTGAGTTTTATTTTCTCTGTAACCATTGCCAGAACAAGTTCCCACTGATCAATTATTCTTCTGGGTATCAAAAGACGCACAACTGGGTTCATTATGTCTCCATTTGCAATTAAGCTGTAAGAGTAAACACAATACATCGTACATAAGTAGATCATTTAAAGAGATAGATGAATTTGTCAATTGTTTGTCTAAAAAGTTACTTAAGTAACACGACTTACAAAACAGTGCATGGATCTTGTGAGATTTTGCGAAATCTGGCAGATACATTGATTCTGCTATGAGATACAGGTTTTACCTGCAAAAGAAAAACAAACAATTACTTCATGAACCAAATGGTCTTAATTATACTTTATTCGAAGTTAGCTTGAAAAAAGTGTGTCAACATGTAGCTGGATTATTATTTTTTAAATACATACCTTTATGCATCTCCAGTTAACAAATAAGATTGATTGGAACTAAAGCTCACTTGTGTTAACCACAAAAGTAAAAAAAAATATTCTACAGTTATATGGAACACTGGGGTTCTTAAAATGCTTAATGATATTAGAAAGGGGACAGGGAAAAGAGAAGATAAAGGGAAAGGGCCAGTCATTATTGGGTAAGATGATGAGTAGGTATTTGGTAACTGTTGTGATATTTGGCTCGGAAATGGTTATGGTGATTACATCAGGTCTGAGTGAGAAAGAGGGTAGAATCCTTATGTTTGGGTGTTTGAAAAGTGAGGGTATAGCAAAATGGGAAGTAATTAAGCTGCAAAGGGTCGTGGATGATATGCTAGTATAGTGTAAGGGCTTAAAGGTTTTTTCTGACGTCGGCCACATGATCAGATATACAGGGACCACATATTCAGAAATCCATGTGTGCATGGGCCTCATAGTATTACAGTCAAGCAGAAATAGAACATGTGTTTGTTCCTTTAGCGGTAATACCATAGCAGTCTAAAACCAGTTTCCAATCAACGTAATTTATCCTAACCTGCGCATTTAAAGGACTAATGAAATGTGTGGAGTTGGGCCACAAATGTAAAGTCATTTGGGCCACAGCTGGCATTTGGCCCACAGGCAGCATGTAGGATGCCCCTGATATCTTGGAAAATACTGGATAAGTACAAGACATAACAATTCTAAATGAGTGGTTCTGAGGCGGTTAATAGGCTAGGCAAGACTTGTTCAGAGATAAGCAGGGGGTTAGAAATGCCAGACACCATGTTGCTTTGTCAAGAAGCAGTGAGACAATCCACAAATATAATAAGGTCAGAAAATAGGACCATAATAGATGAGACAAGAATAGATAAGAGGTGATGTTGAGAGAATGTGTGTGACCATAGCGAATAAGTAAAACAAGTAAGAGTGAAATAACGATTCAAAATGTATTGAGTGGGCCAGATATTATTGTACAATACCAGTGGCTTTAAAATGTTGAGGTGATTCTGTGTCAGGAACAGTAAAAAAAATAATTTAACTTTAACTAATGGGCTAATACACAAGTGTAAATATTGTCCACCCCACAATTAAATGCCGTTTTGCAATAGACAAATCTTTTGTTTTCTGTACTAGCTTTTTTATCCTGTCGGTGTACATCACAAATATTCTTCAAAATCTATATATTCTTTAATTAAAGCCTTTTAATAATTTGAGATGATTTTGTATAAAACTTTTATTATCTTAATCACAAAATCATTCCAAATAAGTTTTAAAGGGTAATTGCAAACATTTATTTAGATCTCCAGGTTTAGTTTATGTTTATTCTCAAATTGAAGTCTTTCTAACCTCTGCACCCAATTATATTTCATTTATGTGGGCTATAGAACATCACATAGCTTGTTAAAAGAGAAATATGTGCTATGCAAACAGTAAATCTCATCTGACATTTCTGTGGCACCCAGTTGTAACAACCTTAGATGCACCTGACTGCATTTCATTATCCTTTATCAAATAACAGAGACAAACAGTTAATCTGTGCACACCATAAGGTAAATAGAATACAATCCTCTACTCTATCACGATTTGCAACCAGCATACTGCGTACACAAAATCTCTAAACATTTAAAATATGTTATCGTTTTGCAACAGTAATTGGAAACAATCAATTCAAAATTAGATATGATTGTATAGGAAACAAAACTAAGCAAAGTTATATAGTTGTAGAAAATCAGATGTCATCTTGTATTTCATATATAAAGTATTATGTGTGTGGAAATGGATCCATCACATTGCAGGTAATAAGTACTAATAGCCTACCTCTACAACCACTTTGGTCCATGCAGATCCTATGATTAGGGATTTCAGTTTGTTAACAGAGATGCAATAAGTAATGCTGATCAAGGATGCAGCCATCAGTAATAACACCTGATGAAAATGTATTTGGACTTTAATGCAGAAATGTGTTCTGTCTGATCAGTAATAACCTGGTCCAGTACTTCCAATATAATATCCCTAATAATAGGATGTTTTTAGGAAATCATTTTTATTTTATTATGTTAATATTCCTTTATATATACTTACATCTTCTGTGGGCGACTATTGGCATACAGTAAAATGACAAGATAATATATTAGTACAATGCTACTATCATTAACAATTCACAGTTAATAATCATACATCCTCTTTTAAATACCATAATGCAAATGTTAAAATATTAGTTGATAGACAGAGAAGAATATGAGGCTTATTAAGTATGGGATGATAATGCCAGGAGCATTTGGGAGTTGAAGGCCAAAACAGTGTTGTAGGCTGAACCATAGTTGGCAACATCGGCCATGTTTCTAGGGACACATTTTGTTCCACATGCTGCAGGAAAGAGCATGCAAAGTGCTGCCCTGCAGTATGTAGGATGCATATACACAGACAGAATACAATTAATTAATCAGGGTGGAGATCTCATAGGACCTACCATGATTAATTAATTGGATTGTGTCCGTGCGTATATCCAACCTACATACTGCCGGGCTGCACTTTGCATGCTCTTTCTGCAGCATGTGGAACAAATAGGTGTCCCTGGAAACATGGCCGATGTTGGCAACTATGCCAAACCTGTAGAATAATCTGACATCCTGGTCAGAATGGTAATTTATTACATCAGGGGCATGGTTTAGCATTATCCATGGGTTAAACTTCACCCACTTATCTGCGAATAAGGCTATAGTGTCTCATCATGGACAAAAGTTTAAAACTAAAAAATACTAACAAGTGTTTTAGTATTTTCAGTAACCGATGGTGTTTTTCTAGAATAAATAAATTTAGAATGAACATTTTGCTTGAGTTTTCCCATCAATAAATTCCCACGCTCAGTGAGGTCTGGTTAGATGCTGGTGGGCCCACACAATCTCTACCCTTGTTGCATCAGTCAGGTTGTGCCTTAAAGAAACTGAGTTGTTGACCTTATATGACCTTACTTAATATGGTAAAGAAAAGACTACAGTGGAGCATAATTAATGTTGTGAGAAATATTTACTTCTTATATTAATCAATACATCTACCAGGCAAATACTTATGCCACCATATTGTCACCTGGACTGGTTTCTGACCCCAACACATTTTAGTTAACCCATGCTGCACACGATATGTTTCTCATAGAATTAGGATTATGATGTTAGTAGTTACTTAGTTTAACATGTATAAGTGGCATTAAGGGTGTTTTTTTCACCCATAAACTTATCATGCATGCAGCCTTTATCATCAGTGCTTAAAAATCAAGCTTGGTATAAAATCGCAACATATGCTAAAGTAAAAAGGAGAATGTGTCAAGGTGCATTTTTTATTTAAACTTTTTTCAGGTTATGTACTGCTAAAGCCATGTTAGGTAGGGGTTTTTCCTTCATAATTAAAATTTTTCGCAAATATGAACAACCAGGAAAACAGTGTTTCAAAAAAAACATTACAAAAGTCAAAGTAGATCAAAGCTGTTATGTTATTAATTGAAACTTTTCCCTTCGTTGGCTAAAAAAACTCAGAGAATTGGATACCAAGGCTAATGACGGAAATATTGAACTTTAATGTTTCACGGTGTCAGTATTTGTCATTGTAGCTAATCCAATAGGCAAAGTCCACTCACAACCTCCATACTCTAGGAAGGCCTAAAAACAATAGCACAGCCTCTCTGAGCAGTGTTGTCCAAATTAATAAAGGAAGAAGTCATATCTGTCAGAAAGACAGACAGAGATGTGTAGCGATCTGCTCAATTAATAATAAACTTTTTTTTTTTTCAGGCATGCAAATATGACTTGTAGGATTTATTTAATTGAAAGATTCTACTAAGTGCAGGCATATTAAATAGAAATGATTTAATGAAAGAGTACAAATAAAGCTCCATATTGAGCCCTCTTTGCTTATATAGTTCGACAAGCGTCTGACCCAAGATTCTAAACAGCATGTCTGCCTCCAGTTAGAGCTACACAAGCAAAGAAGGCTCAACAGGGTATTTTATTTGCACGCTTTCATTAAAGCATTTCTATTTAAAATTCCTAAACTAGATGAAATCTTTGAATTACACATAACTTTTTTTAACATTGACCTCAAGCCAATTTTTTAAATCGACATGCCAGTAAAATACCAGCTTGGTAGCAACTTGAAGTGGGAATAATGAGTAATGTCCAATTAAGAACCCTCAGAGGTGCCAACGTACTTAAGGAAGATTTAAAAAAAATTTATATATTTGCCGTTATATAAATCAATGCATTTTTTTTTTCTCTCACCACATGTTAACCACGAGTTAAATATAGATTCTCACTTTAACTTTTTGGTCATCTAGATGCTTATAGTATAGCCCCCTAGTAGTGCCAGAGACAAACACTGGAGGAAGGAAGTGTCCTATTGCTGGATTTCTCCCCAACTTCATCACTGTTCCACAAAACAGCATCAATATATTGGTAATTTTAATATCATGACATTATTACCTTGTTAAAACTGAGCATTACTTCACAGAGACTTAGCTAACTATTTTGTATTTTAGCTGTTTTTTGTCCTCCATTAATGACACAGGATAAACAGGAAAAAAAAACATAGCATTTGTATCATAATATATGAATATATAGTATATAACTTCAAACCACCCCATAGTGGGGACATAAAAAATATAATTGAAAAATTGCTTAAATTCACAAATATGGGCATTCCAATAAATGAAACAGGTGCAATCTGTACCCATTACTACAACCAGTCCAAATAATTAGTCATAACATGTTTAGATGAATAATTGGGAATTCTCTAAAGTAGCTTTAACAATTAATAATTAAACTAACCAAGTTAAAAATAAACTTGTTTTCCCAGAACACTAAATTAGGTCCATACAAAATCTGAAGTTATATTTGGTGAAAATGATAGATTAGCGTGACCTGGGGTCAGTGCTCTGCTCAGACATGTTTTGTTCCTACAGGAAATGTATGATTCACAGGTTATATTTTAAACGTGTTGGGCACAGAAGGTGGTGGAATATATTACTGTGCTAAAACCTTTAGTTTAACTGCTTAATTTAGGAATGTCATGTGAAAAATGCTTATTAAAATTTTTACAATATTTTATTTTTTTAACCACCTGACTAAAGTATTACTTTACTGAGAGGGTAGTAGATGTATGGAATAGCCTTCCAGCAGAAGTGGTAGAGGTAAACACAGTCAAGGATTTTAAGCATGCGTGGGATAGACACAAGGCTATCCTAGCTATAAAACCGGGAACGGGGGACTAATAAAAGTACTCAAAAAAAATTGGGCAGACTAGATGGACTGAATGGTTCTTATCTGCCGACACATTCTATGTTTCTGACAGTCATGTTGGTTAAAGTGGGAGGGGCTTGTGAGACAGGCATACACACAGCTAAGCTGACACGTAGTTTAGCAGAGATGCAGGAAACTAGTGGAAATCATTGCGGGCCAACAAAAATCCAATACAATTGCATCAATTGTTTCTTGTTTTGATTTCTTGCAGCACAGCAACAAGTTATTGACGCGTCTGTTCATTATTTGTTTTTTTT
Organism: Pelodytes ibericus; assembly: GCA_036172795.1. Classification (NCBI taxonomy): domain Eukaryota; kingdom Metazoa; phylum Chordata; class Amphibia; order Anura; family Pelodytidae; genus Pelodytes; species Pelodytes ibericus. The sequence continues at coordinate 90,917,337 of CM069859.1, read as the reverse complement.
GTGTAACAAACTTCCCATCACTCATATTTAGAGTACTTTAACTACAAATCTGCTACTGTAAGATAATCAGCAGCTTTGAGATTTGATTATACCATCACAGAGTAAAAGAACACTGTTACTAGCAGAATATCACAAAAGAGAACCAACAAAAAGTAATCACTGTTGGAATTCCCTCTTTTTAGTCATAAGTGTTGCCATTAAATATTATTTCAATAATTAGTTTTAACATCTCTAAAACCCTACCGCACATCTATGTGATTAACTCTCCACAAGCTTAAAAAAGGTTTAGCTGGCATGCATACCTCACAACTTCTCCCTACCTCAATGTGGGATGCCAGGGGGCGGTGCATAGGAGGTTGAGCGTCAGTGCTGTTGCGCATGCACAGACATTTGCGCATATGCAGTATTCATTCTCCGGTGTATCCACACCAGAGAATAAAAAATTATAACATGTAGATGTGATTGTACTGTAGAATGGGTGAACATCACCCTAACATTGTATATAATGTGAATGTAGGGTCCTTCGAGTAGAGAGAGATTGTCTGATATTTTAGGACTGGGCCGCCTTCTATAGGCAGGATTAGTCTGATATGTTCCACAATCATCTCTCTCTGTATTGGTGAAAGTTAGTAGAAAAACGTGTCCTATGCTCCCAAGTGGAGATTTACCCTAGGACTGCTAATTTGAGTTGAACGCAGTATCTTATGTCTCAGGCAGATTTTCATTCTCTACAGAAAGGAGGATGGAACCACCAATTAATGGCTAGCTAATAGCATCATAAAGGCCCTACTCACACGCAATCTAAAAGACATCAAACTCCAAGCTACAGGTAAATAATGGAAGTATGATTTATAAGGTGTGTACCTCCATTTAAGGGTCCAGCCATTTCACTTGTGACATTTGATGGATAGATCTAGTCTCCTCATAATGATCTCCATGGTTTCATCTTTTGATTTGTATTACTCAGTGTTGTGTATCAGTTTATTATACCTCTTAACATTTTTACTCTCCCACGCAGGATGCAGGGTGTATGACCTTGGGAGAAGCATGTCAGAGCTACTAGAAGAATAACTGAAATTCAGCATGCCACTCCACCACATATGCACAATTGAACTTATAGGCATTGACCCGTGCAGAGTTGCAGTGCCATTCAACACTCTACATGCTGACCAACCGCTGGACATGTGGTGGTTAATAATTGTGTGCATAGCTGGAAGACGTAGGCATCGTGTGACAGCAGAGCAAAACCGGGAATGCCCTGCATAAAGCAGGCAATAGGCTTGTTGGCCAGACCCTTTTTAATTAATGATACAGTAGGACAGAACGTCTGACGAAAACATTTTTTGTCAGACATATATGCTACCAACTGACTCTCCCATGTGTTCTCCCATGACAAACTATAAATAAAGTTTTAAAAACAAGGCATTTAAATGTTGTATGCAGTGTGTTTGTTTGATAATTACAGATAATATAAAATTGTTCAAAAATAAAAAAAAAATTATGTTATTAATGTTGTTAACGTTGGAGTTCTGTTTCTGGGATTAAAACTAATTAATAAAAGCAATGTTTATTTCCGGGCTCAAAACAATGAATGTAGAGGGTCTTTTACATATCAATATTACTGGGAAAGTGCTTAACACTGAAAAAAAAACACAATGCCACCATACATGTCTGGGCAAGTTTAAAAAGCTTCTAAAAAACAGTGTTGCTAATGCCTCCCACTGATCCTCGAGTGCCCGTGTATCATCATTTACACTTTAATGCTGTTTAATTATTTGTAGAAACCAAAAATACACTTATGTTTACTGTCAGAAGTATCTTATATTGATATAAATTTATATATCAAAAAGGTGATTAAAATAATATCTAAAAGAAATTACCTAAACAAAATCACTTATAGAGGCCATATGTTTTTCTTCAACAGAGAGGTCCTTGTTTTGCACTGAGCTCCACAGCCTGTGATATGTGTACTGTACCTTATGGGCTATATGTGACGAAGCTCCGCATCAGTTAAATTACCGATTTAAATAGTATTTAGTAAGAACTGTTAATGTAGATGGAAAGTGTAACAAAGGTGGTGTTAGTAGTATGGTACTTAGCATCCAGCAGTTTACACTGTAGCACTGAGATAAAATTCAGAACTTTGTACAAACTACAAGAAACACTGATTCTGTTAACGATTACAATAGAGAGCAGCTTATTGTGATCTATCATGCAATGGGAAAAACAATCTGAAATAACATTCCAAACCATTCACTCATCAGATGCAGTGTAATCTTTATGCATCTATTAAACTGTGGGCAAAATCTCCCTGACCAACTGTGTGCAGGTAATGAATAACCGAACAAGCAAATGAAAAACATTTTTTAAGCTATATAACCAGCTGATTGTTTTCAGAAGTAATAGAGTTCAAACATATACTTAGCAAGATAGAATGAACATCTAAAACCTAGAACTACCGTATTTATCGGCGTATAACACTCACCGGCGTATAACACGCACCTCATTTTAAGAAGGAAATTTCAGGAAAAAAAACTTAAATTTCAAATAAAGAACTTTGAAGCCCAATATGCCATTTTAATATGCCAGGATATTGCCCCCAATATGCCATTTAATATGCCAGGATATTGCCCCCAATATTCCATTTAATATGCCAGGATATTGCCCCCAATATGCCATTTAATATGCCAGGATATTGCCCCAAATATGCCATTTAATATGCCAGGATATTGCCCCCAATATTCCATTTAATATGCCAGGATATTGCCCCCAATATGCCATTTAATATGCCAGGATATTGCCCCCAATATTCCATTTAATATGCCAGGATATTGCCCCCAATATGCCATTTAATATGCCAGGATATTGCCCCAAATATGCCATTTAATATGCCAGGATTTTGCCCCCAATATGCCATTTTAATATGCCAGGATATTGCCCCCAATATGCCATTTTAATATGCCAGGATATTGCCCCCAATATGCCATTTAATATGCCAGGATATTGCCCCTTAGTATGCTCGTTATGCCACCCTCCTCCCCCCCTTCCCCAGACCCCAGTACTTACCTCGTACCTGCACCGTCTCCCAGTGCTCTGAAGGTCCGTGGCTGTGAGGGAAGCTTTGTGAGCTCCCCTCCAGCCGCGTGGAACAATAAAGTTTGTTTAAAAAAAACACACTTTGTTGACCGCGCGGCTGGAGGGGAGCGCACAACGCTTCCCTCACAGCCACGGACCTTCAGAGCACCGGGGGACAGAGCAGGAACGAGGTAAGTTTTAGATTTTTTTTATTTATTTAGCCACCAACTCGAGTATAAGCCGAGGGGGGCTTTTTTTAGCACAAAAAATGTGCTGAAAAACTCGGCTTATACTCGAGTATATACGGTACTATGGGTCCTTAACATTATATCGGCGTATAACACGCACACATCATTTGCCCCCTATTTTCAGGTAGAAAAAGTTCGTGTTATACGCCGATAAATACGGTATTTACAGGTCACCGTCAGGCACATTCCAGTAACAGATCATATATATATACATTTAAACTAGATAAGTAAACTAGTACTAAAACACAAATATATATATAGTTTGATAATAGATTTATCTATTATAGGACAAAGAAGTGAGTTAATCTCACTGGTAAAAATCCTGAGCAACAATAATAATAAACCAATATAACATAATGACATAACAAGATCGCCAACAAAAATATTTAGATGGAGCAATACAATCCTTACATGAACATGTTCATTGCTGCATGGCCATTGATATGTCCATGATGGAGGCGAAGAGGATACATGTGCATTCAATCACCCCAAAAATGTCGGCATCCTGCAGGGCTTGGCGTCGAGGCAGCACATTTGTCATTTTTAATTCCAGTACTGCATGTTGGGACTCAATAAAATTATGCATCTGATGTTGGGGACATATGAGTAGATCATATGAGCAGAGAATAATCTTTTTGTTTATTATGTGTCCGATACAGTATAGATGTTGAATACTATAATGCAGACAGCACTATTGGTGTGGCCTAGAGGGACTCTGTCTTGTATAACTTATACTCCTTGCCTCATTAATACCTTTGCTAGTCTTATAGCTAGGAAATAAATAGTTTAGGAGTTATATTAAAATTAAATGCAAGTACGTAAGTGAATGGTAAACCTGCATACTCACCTGCGTACTCACCCAGCATGCTGCACACCCCTAGCGCAAACAATGCTGGTATTGAAAATGTTATGACAGAGTTCCTTTCAAACAGTGTTTCCAGCTTTAAAATACAGTGACGCAAAGCAGTGTAAAACCTTGCTACGTATACGACTATTTGAAAAATACAATGTCCACTTTACACATTATGCAGCCCGCAAATCTTAATCTGTGGTACATGGCCTCTTTCTTCCCATTAAACATAAAAACAGACAATTTTTCCATTTCTCCTCTGAGCTAAACATGTAACACCCCTCCAAGCTCCCTGCCTAGTTGTGCGTTTAGTGTTTCTGACTGACGCACTCGCTTAGCGGATACAAAGAGTGTAATCAATAGAAATTGAAGGAATATGGTAAATGGAAATGTTCCTGGTAGGAGCGAGGGAGAGACAGATCTGTTCCTTAGTGTTCTTGGTCCATGTCGTCATCTTCATTGACGACCTCTAATATTGAGACTTACGTAACTACATGGTGCAGAATATTATACTGAAAATCCTAATAAAGTCTCAAATATTTGAATTCACTAAGATTTATAGTCAAAAAATGTAATAGGAAAAATGACCAAAATTATGTTAATAAATTGAATGATATTTTCTGAAAGAAAAAAAAAAGCACATATATATATTTAATATGTTCCTAAAGGTAACAGTAAGATAAATGTTTTATGGTGTACATTAATATCAATTATTTGATAATATTAACAGCTAAGCAAGTCTTTTATGTTTTCACCCCAGTACTAGTTTCAGCAACAGAGTTCAATGCATAAGTAGTGTTTGGACGGCTTGTTGTGTTAATTACGTTACTAGGAGACCAGCTTCCAAAACATAACTGTTTTGAATGCAGTTACCTGCTGATCCAGAATCTTCAAATGAACACATTTTTGTATGCATCTTGGCTGCAAACACTGCAATGCCATCTTGCACCATATAATTATTGTTTATGTTAATGGCCTGCTAATGGAATTTAATTGGCCCACTGTTGTGGTGAATATTTGCAATGTTATCTGACAGGATTATAAATCCTGATTTAAAAGATGTCCTACTTTCTTACTCAATTTCAGCATTTTTTTATATTTCTTTGTGTGCAGACAAATGTAAACTGCAAAGATAGGTCTCCCTAACAGCTCTAAAACCCTGAAAGGTTTGGTTGAGATATGTTATCCACATGCTACATACATCTAGGATGTGAACACCAACATTCTTTAAATTGTACCATTAAAATGAATGTATACATACTTTTGGATTGATCTTTTACTATGTCTTATCTATTACTTTCTCCTGTGGTGAGTTATTTGAAGCTTGTCATAAACACTTCCTACTTGGAAAGTTACAGTTACAGAGTACTTTGGTTGCAAAAGCTGCCATGACCCAGGGTCAGCACTGCCAATAGGCGAACGAGCCTTCCTGTAGCCATGCTACCAGCTACCTGCCAACTGGGATACATGTTTCCCAGCAGGAGGCAGCCCCTTGTTTTTTTTTAATAGAGTGCCTGTTGTTTCTCTTCCTATGGGCACCTGGGATATAATTTTGGCCCTAATTTAAACTGAACATTATGTTGTTTTTTTTCCAGGTATGATGTTTTTTTTTTTGTTTAATGATGGCTAATAAGTACCGTAATATATTTAGTACAGTAGATTTAATTTTGTAACCATTTCTAGCCAAATAAGAAACAATTATTTTTGGTTAGTATACATAACGAATTACAGGATAAGACTATGAGAAAACATATTGGGAATAAAGAAAAAGGGATCTCGGCCAAGAGACACAGTCCATAGACAAGACCTCAATAAACAGATTCTGTGAGCCATAACTCAGTTCCGTTATCCTTTGCGGTGCACACACAGATAAGTATACACTCTGTGACAGCCTTTAAAATTAGTGATCAATTATAGAAATAGACATTAATGACTATTTATATTCAATTAGACAAACATGACTATAAGAATATGCTGTTACTTATGACAATTAGCGACTAATGGTAAATAAAACCAACCATTCACATATCCTATGTATTCTATAACCAGGACCGGCGCTACCGTAAGGCAGCACAGGCGGCTGCCTTAGGGCGCCCCAAGGGGGGGTGGGGGCGGTATAAATCGCCCGTGCCCCCAGGCCCGTTTACTTACCTTCTTGCTGCTCTGCAGGTCAGTGGCTGTGAAGGAAGCGTTGTGCGCTCCCCTCCAGCCACGCAGCTTCAATAAAGTTTGTTTAAACTTGTTTTTTCAACAAACTTTACTGATCCGCGAGGCTGGAGGGGAGCGCACAACGCTTCCCTCACAGCCACGTACCTGCACCGGCAGACAGCAGCAAGGAGGTAAGTACTGGCTGGGGAAGGGGGAAGGAGGGTGGCATAACGAGCACACTGAGGGGCATTATCCTGGCATATTGAGGGTCAAAATCCTGGCATATTGAGGGCAAATTCCTGGTATATTAAATGGCAAAATCCTGGCATATTACATGGCTATATCCTGGGATATTAATTGGCAATATCCTGGGATATTAATTGGCAATATCCTGGCTTATTAATTAGCAATAACCTGGCATATTAAGTGGCAATACCCTGGCATATTAATTGGCAATACCCTGGGATATTAATTGGCTATATCCTGGCATATTAAGTGGCAATACCCTGGCATATTAATTGGCAATATCCTGGGATATTAATTGGCAATATCCTGGGATATTAATTGGCAATATCCTAGGATATTAATTGGCAATACCCTGGCATATTACCGTATTTGCTCAATTATAAGACAAGGTTTTTTTCAGAAATAAAATTCTTATAAATCGAGGTTGTCTAACAGCAGGGGAATGTTTGCGCGATGAGCGCAGACTCCCCCTGCTGCCGCCCGGCACGACCGCCGGGACTTCTATGATGAAGCCAGGTACTTCCGGCTTCGTCATAAAAGTCCCAGCGGTCGTGCCGGGGCGGCAGCAGGGGAGGTCTGCGCTCATCGTGCAGACATCCTCTTCTGCCCCGCTAGCCACCAGGGAGAATCAGGCTACTGGAGGATGTCTGTACAATACGTGCAGACATCCTCCATGCTGCCCGACACTGCTGTCTATTATGACGGACCGGCTGTCCGTCATAATAGACGGAGGTGTCGGTCAGCATGGAGGATGTCTGCACGTATCGTGCAGACATCCCCCGGCTGCCCCCACTAGCCACCAGGGAGCGAGTTACAGGTGAGGGGGAGGGAGGGGGCAGAGAGACAGGGGGAGGGAGGGGGGCAGAGCAACAAGGGGAGGGAGGGGGCAGAGAGAAACAAGGGGAGGGGGGAAGAGACAGAGACAAGGGGAGGGAGGGGGGAAGAGAGAGACAAGGTGAGGGAGGGGGGGCACAGAGTAACAAGGGGAGGGGGGCAGAGAGAAACAAGGGGAGGGGGCAGAGAGAGACAACACTAAGGAGGGGAGAGAGACAACGCTGGGGGCAAGGGAAATAGAGAAGAAGCATTGGCACATAAAAGGAAATAAAAACAAGAAATGCATTTTTTTATATAATTTTTTATTTAAAAAGCAATTTACATGTGAATATCTACAAGTTGACATTTTTTCCTACAGGGTAGTCTTATATTCAGGCTTTTAGTTTTTTCCCTTAAGGAATATCCAAAGTTTGGGGGGTCGTCTTATAATCAGGGTCATCTTATAATCGAGCAAATACGGTAATTGGCAATATCCTGGCACATTAATTGGCAATATCCTGGCATATTAAGTGGCTATATTCTGGCATATTAAGTGGCAATATCCTGGCATATTTATTGACAGTATCCTGGCAT